>JAQJVL010005486.1:0-35058 GCA_035578905.1 Stictocephala bisonia | reverse complement strand
TAGCCACGTTTACCATGGTGTTTTTGTGTTGTTTCATCTCTCCCTGTTGTTTTTACTTTTAGAAAAAAAAACCCAACTGGGCCCTTGGGTTGTGTTGTCTCCTTGGAAGATTCACCAGATCCAATTATTGTCTCTGAGTTTGAAGGTGTAAAGCCACAAACTTGGTCCGATGTTTTGTATTTTGCTGAATATAATATGTGCAATAATTTTCTTCCCTCTGTTATTTAAATGGAAGCCTTGCCTTGTGAAGTGGTACCTTCTTAGCTTCGTTAAATCAATAAGGTAACTATGTTCATATCTTGCAACCACTTCTTTGCTATATTCATTTTCCTCTTCAATTGTTTTGTTAAACAGTGCCAATATGGAATATCAAAGCGGAAAGGCACTGTTGCAATCAAGTTTATTTAATTTTGCTGTTGTTTTTAAGCAGGTATCAAGAGAAGTGAAGATAGGGCCAATTTTACCATCTGCAGCGTCATTAGCACCACCCATAATCACATTACACAATTTCTTGTTAGTTGCACTGGATTGTTTGATATTTGAGACAACTTCGTTAAGAGGGGCTCCTGGTTTGCATATGCCAAATACCTTAATTCCATTATTATTTGCTGTGGCAATGTCTTCGAGATCAGTTGACAGGTTTCTTCCCATGCTGTCAGAGTAGATGTTTATTGTAGATTGCAAATGATGTATGACAGTATTCTGATTTTGCTTATTATTCTTTTTCAGGTTTGAACTAGTAAATGCTTTGTTTACTGATCTTTGTTTTACTATTTTTGTTTACTGATCTTTGTTTTACTATTTTTGTTTGCTTTCATATTTTTTTTTTTATTAAAACCAGAGGCTAAGCATTGTTGATTCTGGGGATGTAAGTTTGAATCCTCCTCCTCCTCAGTGTAGTTTTTAAGAACATCATAACGGTTTTCCAGAGCGACAGTTATTTCCAAATTATGATCCTTAGGATGTAATTTATTACATTGACTTTTTACTTTTGTCCATCCTCTAGAATTCCCTTTTTTTGTGTTCATGTTCGTAGAATTTTTCTTTGGATTAGTGTCTTCAGGCACTACTTCTGGTTTACCACCACTTACAATCTTATTTTTAGGTTTTACCATTATTGCAATTAATGTTTCTTTTGAAGTGATTCTGAAATCCTTGTGGTTGTATACCAAAAGAGATATCTGTGCTCTTTTATCAGGAGGTCGCAGCTGTTCACAATAGGAAAACTATCACTAAGTACTTCCCATGGCTTATCCAGGCTGACATTTTCAATAATAACTTCAGTAAACATAAGTATATAAATTCCACAGTCAAACTGGTTGACTTGTTGTGGCATGGTTACAGTTTCAATAGCTGTTGCTCAAATATCTGTTCAAGACTGTGGCAACCTTAAGTCCATGGTTAAAGTTATATTTTCCCAGTGAGTCTAAGTACAAAAACTTATTCAGAACTTTTACGTAAACCAATAAACTCCAGTGTGAGCCTGAGTTTCCTATGGCTGGGGCGTCATTAATTGGTATAACAATTATTGATTTGTTTCTTAGGTCAAGGGGTTGGATAGTGTGATCTGTGTCCGTCACATACTTTAATGCCAATGATCGGATTCATTAGATGAATATCATTGTTGTTAATCACTTTTGTGGATAGCAATTCAAAATAAATACGAATTGACTCATCACTTATCCGGTCCAAGTTTAACATGGAGAGACAATTGGTGGAGATGCTATTTGTTTGGTTACCAATTACGTGGTTCCCAACAAAATTTAAGGAAGGTTTTTCTGCTGTTGAACTTTCTGAATATATACTTCTGTTGGAAACATTCAAACTCTCTTCAGATGACTGCTTTGAAGGGGTAGAACTGGTGTTATTACTATCCGGGGAAGTAGTATTTAATGCTTGAGTGGAACTGTCATTAAAAATCATAGAACAATTAGTTTTGTTTTGCTTTCTGGTACCGAATTTAAATGCATTTATGTCTACAGATAGACATTTCTCAACCATGTAATTTTCCAATTCCTTCTTCGAACGAAAAAGTTTTCCACCTAGAGATCTAATATAAATATCCACTTTTCCTTTAGAAATCCCACTTTTTCTTACTACCTCCTCCCTACTCCAACCTTTTGGAATACATAATTTTTTTGATTGTAAGAATAATCCATTCTCTATTGTCTACTAAAGTTGTATTAAGAAAATCAGCATACAGACAGACTGTTTTCAATATTTGATATATGTATTGCTTATATCATAATAATAATTCAATATATTTTTTATATAAAATTGAAATAAAATATTTACAAATGAAGTTACAAGATTAAAATATAACAGTTGGGCAATGTATAAACAATCAGTTTAGTTGAAACAGCTGGTAATCAGTGGTTGACCTTGACAAGGTACTGTACAGGTGTGTTGACTGGATTAATTAGATCAGTTTTAGACAGGAAATCACCAAACTAGTCAAGATCAATAAGTGACTCTTCCTATTTTAAATAAAATCCAGTGATTAATCCTTTACAAAGTGCATCATAGTTTATTCGAATATTGTTCATTAGCACTCTGTGACCAACTAACTTCATATAAGTGTTCAGTCCAAAAAGCATAACACAATAAAACTCACCACAAAACCATGTGTTTATCAGAGTGACCATGTAAGTACTGTTTAATTATTGTTCGTCAATTAAAACACAAAATAAAGTAAAAATTATTTACTCACACCGTTATTTGCACTTTAAAGAACAAACCATAACATAATTCACACAAAAATATAACTTAAAACACCCAATTCTTTAAAAAAACATATTTGCCCATACATTCACAAGCCATTCTTGATCTGTCAGTCAAGATGTTACTCACCTCTTGACTGACAGATACAAGTACATTGTATATACTTGCTAAGAATTTGCCTATTGATTGGATAACAAATGTGAACAATTACTACTTTTATATATATGTTAAATGAGTAAGAATATAATTATAATTTAGCATTTTTATTTCTTCTTAAAACAATGTATTTTGACAAGTTCTTTTTGTTGTTAATTACTGAGGTTTCAGCTTATGACTGTTAAAAAATTATGGTACTAAAAAATGTGTGCACAAGGAAATTTACTCTTGAAAAATAATGCTTTGGAGAAGTTTTAGGTGGTCAAAAATATTCTATATCCCTGTAAAGATATTTCAGGGATAAGAAGTTTTCTGATAAAAATACCATCATATTTGATAGTACACACTGAATTATGAGAATTCAACAATGTTTTGACGTAGTTACATTTCATCGTACAATAACAATCAATTTAACGCATATAAGTACTTCCTAATGAACAATAGGTTTGGTTAAAGAGGACCAAGACAGGAATTCCTAATTAATTTGAAATGAAGAAAAAGTTGTAGCTTACTTCTTTAATCTCCGTCAAAGGTTTAAAATACTCATCCTCAAACCTTTCTACCATGTTGACTGCATTTGCTTCCAAAATGTCCATTTTAATGTCATGATCAATATCTAAATCATCTATAGTTTTCTGAAACAGATTATTGAAAAATGTTCAAGTATAGATTTAATTGTTCAAGAATATTTTGTTAAAGTAACATTGTGAGGTATTATGTAAACAACAAAAATTAACTAATAATTGCAAGAATATATAACAAGAGAACTATCTCAAAACTTTAATATAAAAAACAATTCCTTGACAGTAAAGTAACTAACTATATTCTTCATTGTTTTTTCTGATAAAGTATTACCCTTGTCTTGATTGTATTAATATTTACAAATAGATATCTCATGTAATAGAAGTTTTTGTACCAGTATTTTGGTTAGTTCTACCAATACAGCTGGTTTAAACTGTATTACATTAAGGCTGGTTTTATGTACCGCGTTTGGCATAGCACATTGTGGAACACAGACATTGGCACGACCTAGGTCTCTTCAGTGTTTTCATGGTGTTGGCTGTAGTGTGTTACATTTCGGTTGATTTTAACAGCCAAACTGAATTGGTAAGGGAGCATATTCTATAGAATTCTTTGTTCTTGGATAGTACTGACTGCTTGGTTGACAATTTTAAATATGGCATCTCCAAAATAACATCCAAACAAGTTGCTAGACTACTCGGTTTCGTCATTTTGGCAATTTTGTTACCACTGAACATAACACCAAGTACAAAGGAACTAATTAAAATTGTGGAAGTATTACCCAGCCAAATCGGTGTTGAGCGTAGAAAATGTAACACTTCACCCCTCGATTCCAAGAACAGCTGAAACTTTCTACAGCTCTGTCGCAGCTGTTAAACACGCTGCACAAATGCACCCATTTTATTCAATGTATTTATAGAAAACGTGCAACACTCTTGGAAAGTGCATTCATAAGGACAAAGTGTTCGACGTACCACAAACACACGAATGATTGGTAAATATTATTTGGATATTTTCAATGCTTCAAGTGTCCAACACAGGTTTGTCCATTTGAAACCTTGTCCCTCAACAATGTTTGAATATCATGTTCAAATTAAAAATACCACAGGCGTACAGTTTAAAAAAATATTCTCCTTAAATATTTCTAAAACTAAATTCTTGAAAATATCTATTATTTAGAAACTCAGACTATAATTTAGATGATCTAGTAATGCATACTTGTTATGATAATCGAAGTAACAATTAATTGTGTATTTTAAATTATCGAGATAGCTGACTCAAATAAAAAACAGTTATTTACAGTAGATTAAAATGGTCTTATCATGTTCAGTATACATGTATTACAAACAAGGTAAAGAAATATAGATTTGCAGCAATTTCAACTGTTAAGGAAATAAAAATGGTATATTTTGCTTATACAATCTTTATTATCTTAAGCAGTTGTAGCATGGGGGATAGTTGTTATAAAAGTATTCTTGAGCCTCTAAATGTAGTTCAAAAGGCAATTGTGAAAGTAAATTTTGGGAAACACAGATGATAGTGCACTGATGATCTAATTGAAGAAATGTCCGTAGGGCCTACCTACTATACAAAAGCTGTAAACTAAATACATATTAATAAATAAATATATATTCCAGTACAAACTCGTTTATTCAGCCCTCTTTAATCCGGATTAATCCCTAATGACAAAAAAAATTAACTTGTTGAAAAAATTAAATATCAAAAAATTTGTTAACGATTAAAGTATAGACTACTATACTTAAAGTAATACCCACAAATAGAGTTGAATCGTCCTTATACCACTTCTAAAAGCAAAGTAGTCTTAAAATAAAACTATTTCAACTTTTTACATTAAACTCTGGATTAGATGTACTGTACATTACAAAACAGAATGAACAATGGTAGCGAGTGGTCTTACTGATGTGTCATAGTATCGTCACTCTAGGTTGTGGTGGAGAAGTCACATGGTCGAACAACTAATAGAAATCACTGTTGAGTGTCCTTTATGATCAGGGATTGATGAATGTGCAACTTCTTCCCCTACTGCTCACTGTCTAGACATCTTCCGCCAATAGAGAATAGTCATTGCTGACAGTTCCGTGTTCAGTCTGATGTGATTATTTTTAATTATTAAATTGCATTTCTTTTTTGTTTTAGATGTTAATGTCCATAGTTATATTTTAAAACTGTTTTATGTTGTATATTTATTTTGTTGTATACAGTAATTATTTTGTAATACGGCATCAAAGTGGAAGAAAGTGATTATCAGAGATTGTTTTGCCCTGAAGTGATGTACAAAGGTCATCGAAAAAACTGACTTTTTTTACAAAACAGTAAATTCTGTACCACCTAAATAATATGATAATTAATTGTATGACATGTATTCACACTTATAATCATTATTTAAAAATACTCTACACCATATTTGAGTGTTAACTTTGAATTTCTTGTAAATCCAGATTTTCATAGAACCGAATCACCTACGATCTCAATTATTTGTATAAACGAGGTTGTACTGCAATTACAATATCACTTTTCAAAAATTTCTTATTCTTACAATACTGAATATTCTTCTAGAGTTTGAAATCACTACTTTAACATTAAATTATGGTCTCTCCAACAAACACCTTTTATATTTCTAATATTTTGTATACATATATAATTACGCTGAATAAGTTTTTGGAATGAATCTCATTTAGTGTTTCATCCAATGATTCACAATATAATTAATAAGGAGGACTGCCACTACTGCTGGCTTAAACTGCATAGCATACATGTATTATTCGACTCATGGTTGATGGCCTGCGAACAGCGCATGTGCGACAGAATTTGTCCCCTTTGGAACTACTAGAAGCGTGAATCTGTCATAACAATGATCCCACTTTCTATCGTGTTTATATAGAAACTGCTATTGTGTTGTAATAAATTGAGTTGTATTGAAGTATTCTTAATGGTTTAAATTCTAGAGTAATTGTCAGTTTCACCAACCTTAATTAAATTTGTTCTAATCATATTTAAAATATTTTACCATCATTGATGTAATATGTTTTGTACGTGACTGTACCTCGCAGCTCACTGCCGCTGGAAGGGAACTGTGGTGGGAGAAGTAAACATTCTCTCTCCTCTACACGTCATTTAGTTTGCGTTTATGAATACATGGGATTATACTTAGTGCTCCAATACTGGACCCTTAACACCTTGATTGCGGGCGACGTTGATCAACGATGCGCCGCAGTGGCGGGCAGCGTTGTACATTGATCCTACAGTCCTTGAAATGTATTGACTCAGTGTGAGGTTAGCCATTGCCCGGGAACGTTGTGTCGCTCGTCGCTTGTTGTGCCGGTCTTTGTGAACATTTCAATGTACTTCGTTTTTGGATACCACTATTTTTGTGTTTGTGGTACCAGTTCTACGTTTTAGTGTTTTTTAGGATTGTTATAAGTAATTTTTGTGCAATGGATGATAGTGAGGTGTTGGAGAATGAGTTCTCGGACAATAGCCTTGATTCTGACAGCAGCTCAGACAGCTTGGACGATGAAGATGGAGGGGAGCCGGATCCAACATGGCAGCCAACACTCTCAGCTATCGATCGGCATGCGGGACATTCCATTTACAGGTAACCCTGGACTTAGGGTGCCAATTCCCGGTAACAACACACCTATTGATTGGTTTTTTTGTTATTAGATATAGTATTTTTGGACAGAATAGTTACTGAGACGAATCGATATGCATTGGAGTTTTTCTGTGGACGAAACACCACTCCTGGTTCACGAATTGTAAATTGGAAAGACTTGACAAGGGAGGAACTGATCATCTTCTTAGGATTATTTATGCACACTGGTACTATTCAAATGAATAGAATCACTGATTATTGGAAAAAAACACCCCCTTTTCAACCAAAATATTTTCAGCTAACACATGAGCAGGGACCGATTTCAAATAATCCTTAGATGTTTGCATGCTTCAGGGTAGGTAAATTAGAACATTAGAACATTCTGAACCGGCTAATGACAGGGCTTACAAAATTAGGCCCATTGTAGACTATCTGAACAATAAGATGAGGGAAATATATTATCCATCCCGTGAACTGACTATTGACGAAGAGATGGTACTGTGGCGTGGTCATTTGGTATTTCGGCAATACATAAAAGGGAAGCGCCACAAGTACGGAATCAATATCTATTCTCTAAATGAACCAGAGGGGTTGCAAATAAGGTTTCACGTCTACACAGGAGCAACCGATCCCTGCGCAGGTTCAGGTCACACAATAAAAGTTGTCATGATGTTGATGAATGATTTTTTGGGAAAAGGTCATGCGTTGTTCATGGACAACTTCTACAATTCTTTCGTTTTGTCGTCAAAACTCATACGTAACCTGACCTACAACACGGGCACTCTGTGGATAGACAGAAGGCATAATCCGCCAGCAGTAAAGTCGGCACAGTTGCAAAAGGGGGAGACCATTGCTAATTATTCCGAGAGCGTGATGGTCGGTAAATGGAGGGATAAAAGGACCGTCGCATACATTTCTACCCAGTTCGAAAACGAAATGGTAACCAATAGAAACAAGAGAAACCAGGTAAAAGTAATGCCCACACCACTGATGCAGTACAATGCTCACATGAAGGGAGTAGATCGGATGGATCAGATGCTCTCTTACTATCCATGTGAGCGTAAAACACTTAGATGGCATAAAAAAATCTTTATGCATTTCCTGCAAGTAATTATGATCAATAGTTACTACTTGTATAACATGAATAACATTGACAATAGGCTGTCTCTATATGATTTCCGGATGAAAGTTATTGAGAAACTGCTTCCCCCCCACCAGCCCCAATTATGATGACTCCTACCAGAAATAGTATGCACAGACTATCTAAGAATGAAAAGAGAAAATCAAATGGCCACACTGCGCAAAAGGCTTGTCGAGTTTGCACAAAAGAAGGCTATCGCAAGTTGACTACTTACATTTGTGCGGTACGTCCAGGTCAACCTGGCCTCTACGACCTTTGTTGTTTCGACAAGTTCCACGAGGACATTCATGAGTGAAATATAGTGTAACAATGGCGGTCGGAAGTGTTGTAAATAGTTTTTTTATTTTTAGTAAATTACCCTTTTTTTATATTACCATACATTATTAGGACTAACTGTACATTCTCATGTCATTCAATAACATTGTGCGCGAACTTATTATTATCGTGACTAAACATTATTTTTTCCACAGAAGAAGTTTTTTTTTTTTTGTAGTAAAACTGTTTATTTATTCTGTTATGCAATTATCAATAATGGGACTGTACAAAATTGTCAACAATCGCCAGCTGAGTAACGCTTACCGGTGCCCCAGGCGGACAACGTTGATCAACGCACCGAAAATGACGTCAATTGAATTGGCCTAATTCCACACCTGGACACCTTCTGACACTACTCTGGCTACAATGGGACTATTTATAAGGTAAATAAAAATTTATTATATTTCAGCCTGGGGCATGCACATTGTTGGGCGATTTCAGCAATGAACGTGTTAAACAGCTGATAATTGAGTGATAATTGAGACAGAACATCTAATATAGGATGAGAAATCTATCTGTGTGTAACAATAGTATTACTCTGTAGAAGTTTGCCAGAAATTCGATCAATAAGCTTCTGCCATATTAATTTACTATCTATAAATATACCAAACATTTAAAACGTTTCATATATTACCGTAGGCTTACCTTTTTCATATAAATTGTTTTTGGCTTGCTACAGAAATCAATTGTGTTCATGTCTTCTAATCGTTTAAGAACCACTTTTAAAACAGGCAATTTCATTTCAAGTTGAGAAGCCTGGAAACAACCAAACATACTTTGATAATATAAACCTAAGTGATGGTCAAAAATTACAATAAATAAAATGATCTAGGCCCACAAAATTCACGAGAGGAACGTCTTCACTATCATCTTCAGAAGTGGTGAGCACTAGTGGTGTAAAGCTGTAACCCAGCTACTTATGGACAGAGTTTCAAGGAGATTGTACAGATTGTAGACAATAGGTCCTATACTCGTTCCTCTTAATACCAACCTGGAGTCCCCTCAATGGCTGCTACTAAGACGGACACAACAAGAGAAGTCTGAGGTCTCCATGTTGGGTTGTAGTCAGTCTCCAGATGTTGTGTAGGAGAGAACTGAGTGTCAGGCTAGTCAATTACATTAGCAATCAGACTAATGCTACGTGGTTCAGATTACATGTAAAGCTGTTGGTCCCTTAATTTCCCTGGCTATTGAACTGTTAATACATGGCCATTTCTGGCCAAAAAATAAATTCAAATATATCTCTGCCGGGGTGATGGCCAGCAGGCCGTCACGGAAGCCATGCACCCGAATTTAATGAAAATTATGAATTTTTGTTGAGTATATAGACTATTAGGATAATTTTATTTATAATACCTTCGTCAGCAATCCTTTTCAATGGTCATTCATCCGACCGGTTTCGCTACTATTGTAGCATCTTCAGGGGTAGTTGAAAGTTCTTTATATTGCTATATTTCGTCAGATAAAACAAAAATAAACACCAATAACACAGTCAAAGTACATTGTAACACTTAACCTAATTGTTATGTCATTCCTTCTCTCCTTTTTTGTTATCAGCTGTTCTTTGGGTATCTGGCTTATTTAGTAGACAGTTGTAAAGGATGTGGGATTAAAACTTTTTACAATGTACTTTGACTGTGTTATTGGTGTTTATTTTTGTTTTATCTGACGAAATATAGCAAGATAAAGAACTTTCAACTACCCCTGAAGATGCTACAATAGTAGCGAAACCGGTCGGATGAATGACCATTGAAAAGGATCGCTGACGAAGGTATTATATAAATAAAATAGTCAAAAACGAATCCTTGGGCTAAAATGAATTTGTTTAATAATATTAGGATAAGTTTTTTGGGTTTGTAAAAAAAGTTTTTTTCGGCCCAAAAATGTATTTTATTAAAAAAACCATTTGTATATTCTTGTTTAGCATTAAGAAACAAGTACGCCTTAAATGAAAAAAATATGTTGAAAAATTCAAATTTTTTCAAAAAGTTGGTGTTTTCACTAGAGTATTGCATAAAAAATGAGCTTCTGCAGCTAAAATCAACCTCCTCAAGAAATATTAAATCATATTTCACCAAGTGCTGTTACAACAAGAAACTGCATTTTCAGTAGCGTCTAGAAAGTGTATAAAATTAACCCTTTTTCAAGGAAAATTTTCCAATTTTATTAGTGTGCAAGAAACTGTATAGATACCTATTAAAATAAAAAAAGATGATTAAAATATAATCTAAATCAACGAAAATATGTCAAAATAGGCTACTAAAATTTGAGGTTGGTTTTTCGAATTTTTGGGTAAAATATGTGATTTCTGCAGAATAAAATGCATATCTCATGAAAATATAGCCAATTCTTAGCCCATTTCAAACAAATTAATCAATATTTTTTGTTTGGTTGCAAGGAAATTGCTGGATACTGTATACACTCTAGGCTAGCTATATTTTTATTTTAGTTTCTACACCAGTGGCATTTTTAACATTATATTCATATGTTGTTAAGGGACAACGGCCCAAACCCTTATGACAAATTTAAGTGGACCCTCCAGGATTTGAAACTGTGACCCTCTACATTGGAAGCAGAATTGATAACCACTAGGCTAGCAAGAGGCCTATATTATAAACTTTTCATAATAAGCCCATTTTATAAGGATTTTGAGAAAAAAAAACTGTAAAAAAGCATGTTTTCTTTTCCATAATCACCCCTAACCTCAAAATAAAAGGTAATTTTTCTTTACTTTTGAGGTTAGGTGTACAGTTTTCTGAAGTAGGCCTTCTGAAAAACATTCTCCTTCCTATGCCGTCTATGGGGAACAATTCCATTTTTCTTTTATGGGAAAATTAGCAGTAATAAACCTTAATAAATATACTAATAGGCTACTAAATATCTTAATCTTGTTTACGAATGTTATCCATAAAGTAATTGCAACCTAATGACTGTTCTTGGATTTTGGAAGCTTACCATTGCACATTTATCTTTCCTTTTAGACAGCTATCTAGTTAGTAATTTCTCTTCAGGACTTCCATTCTATTTGAGTAAAGACAAAGACAGGTATTCACCGTGACAGATGGTAAGGAAGAACATATTGTTATAATCGGTGTAATTAATTATACCGACGGTGTATAAACAATTTAATTACAAGTTTGTGTTTGTAAATAATTGCTGTCGTAGTAACAATTAACAAACAAGTAACTGCAGTCAACAGGAAACCAAGCAAAGAAACACTGAACAGAGCGCAGCTGAGCTCACATTAGTCACATTGTCATCAATATCACAGATAATTGCTAACCTTACTTTGTGTTTGTAATTTGTATAAATTTCCCACACTTTTTTTTTGCCAATTCCGTAACTTCACGGCTGTCTTAGTGTTTTATTTTACTTGGCTTTGACTTGTTACTTTTTTACTGATAGCATAGATCCTCTATTATAAGAAGGTTTTATACGGATAGACCTTATAATATACTAGGTAGGTATAATAGAATGTATATGCTTCTATTGCTGATACCGTGTTGTTTTATATGTATGTAGATTATAGTAGAATGTTATTACTCTCAACATTATTTAGATAGAGTGTTTCATTATTTAGATGCTAGTGAATTTGGATTTGGAATGTAACAACAAAACTGAAGAGATGCTGGTGATACATACTACCACTACACACTCTCACACTAGGCTAAAGCCATAACAGGTCTTTTTAACAATGTAATTTATGAGCAACTCAACTATAAATAATGTATAAAATGTACGGTGTATCAAATGAGTTGTAACCTAGTCGACAATCAAACATTGTATTAGAAGTGGGGTGGTTATAGTGTATAATAGACGGTATATGGTTATAGTTATTGCCACTGCAATGTAAAACAGCACATGATGTATAGTACAATTTTCATAACTGTAGACTCAGTCGTGCACTTAAACTAATAGGTGCGGTCCGATAAGTAATTCCTGCATCGAGTGACCTAATTTGACCGAATGTTGGCACTTTTCCGTTAGTTCACTACCACTATTTTTCCGTGACTTCACTTCCACTATTTTTTATCACAATTACGGTTAGGTTACTAAAGTTGATTACAAACTGGTAAATCCAATGATTGACTTACCGTCGAATGTGCTCTCCACGTGTAAGTTCTTGGAAAGCGATAAGATAAGGTCAGCGATATCGGATTCATAGCGGATAAAGAATACAACAGTGGACGTAAAAATTATTTTGGAACAGTTTTTTTAGCAATAGAATATTTATCAGGCGGCAGTGAATTAACAGAAACAAAAAAGAGTGGTAGTAAATTAACGGAAAAGATCCCAAATGTTTGTAAAGACGGCCTTTACATCGTCTTTAGTATGGGTCTTTATTCATAGTGGTTAGAAAAAATCAGAAATGCTCTTGCGCACCACCAGTGGTACGCATACCACCATTTGGGAAACACTGTTAAGAGGGTTAAATAAGATTAAAATGTTCGTAAAAATCTACGCTGTTTAAATGAATTTGGATTATATACAGTAATCACACTGCTCTCAATTAATAAAAAATGTCTAATTTGGTAAAGATAGGAACACGATTCCTTGATAGACAGCAATTTCTTTTAAATATTATTTATGTTAAAATTTACTATAGAAACAAAAACTGTCCGCCCATATGAGTCCTGTGAAGATGATTTTCCTGTCCTATGATATTAGTTCTTGTTCTGTCTTCACAGATAGTGCCAACATTTTTTTCTCTTCGTACCTCTCTCTGTCTCTCTCCGGCACATAGTGAAATGACTAACAGCTGAGCTCAAAGTATGAAAAACTGTTTTCCGAGCGCTTATTTAAAACCAATCACCGTTAGATAGCAGCACAGTCGTGCACAGTGGCGTAACGTACACCCCCACAGCCCACCCATTGGGGGGGGGGGGGGGATCTGGCGGCCCGGGCGGTGATTTGTTACGCTACACTTATTTAAAGAGATCTTACTTACGTTTTCAGTAAGATGGTGCGCACATTTGTTGCTTATAACTGTAACAGATGTGATTTGTTGCTTATTAAAATCTGTGAAGAATTAAGCCATATCGTTTTAAGCGGCCCATACACTTCCGGTGCAATAAGACAGGGGCGTTGCGACTCGGCATTCGGAGCGATGTGTATGATGTCGACTCGTGGGTCGAGCATACGCCGAAAAATGTCTGGGCGCTTGGCTTTACAACGTGTTGACAATATTGGTGGTTGCTGCAGCTCCGAATTTGGTAGTGGGACATCAATTCCTGGCAGACAGGAAGTGATAATAAAGAACTTTTTGCCGCAAACAGCCCTACGGTACGCTGAAGATGTTTTTCACCTAGTTTCTTTTTGTTATCTTTCAATTATTTAATAAAACATTTTCATTGACAGAGTGTATATGTTTTTTATTTTCGTTAATTTTTCTCATTTGACTTGTTATTAATACATTTTTATTTATTGTATTAATATATTAATTAGTGATGTCTAAAGAACTTTCAATGACCACTGAAATATACTTGGTTTATTTAACGAAGAGTCAGGTTTTTAATCTTTTTTTGTATCTTATAGAATCTATTTTTATCTTACCGTTTTCTGGATGTTCATAGAAAACCCTTCAAGACTTTATTTTAAAAGTATACAGTTTACAACAAACCTACAAAATACACAAAAATTGCTACACAAAAACCTACAAAAAAATCTATGAGATTGAAGAAACAGCTTGAGAAGTTTTCTTTCATATTTCAAATCGTTATCCAAACATAAATCCTTGAAGCTATTAATGTAGCATCAAAAATCCTTCAACAGGAAGGGTAGGATCTATTTCAGGCAGCTTTACAGTTAGAGAGGGCAAAAGAAAAACTAATCAATATGAAAAATAACTTTGAAGAAATAAAAGCCTCTGCCATTACACTTCCAGAGACATGGGGAGTCATCCCCCAGTTTGATGAAAAAAGAAACAGAAAAGTTAAAAAGCACTTTGATGAGCTTTGCCAAGATGAACGACTATTGGATGGTGAAAAAACTTCAAAGTGTGTGTTTTTTGTGCAACTCTTGACATAGTTATTTTTCAGTTGAACTTCAGATTTGAAGCCATTTCTGAAATCAGCCAACTGTTCTCAGTGCTGTCCCCAACATTTTTGTTACAAGCAGAAGACGCAAAAATCACAAAACAAGTAAAAATCCTAGTAGATGAGTACGAAGATGATTTAAGTGTCGACCTTTGTTCTCAATTAAAGGCCTTTACAGGAGCTCTAAGGCCAGAGATTGAGAAGTTGCCATCGATCCGGCAATTAGCAGAACTGTTGTTTTTGAACAATTACTGGATGACATCAAACTTCCGGACTTATGCACAGCGTTTCTTCTCTTCCTGACTTTACCGGTGACAGTCGTGAGTGCTGAGCGATCTTTCTCCAAGTTAAAGCTCATCAACAATTATTTGAGAAATGCCATGACCCAAGAAAGACTTAGCAGCCTCACGATACTTAGCATTGAAAACGAATGAGCAAAAAAGGTGAATTTCGATAAAGTGATAAGGGTATTTGCTGCTACGCAAGCTAGAAGGCAGAAGAAACTGTTGTAGCATCAGGCCATGAATGAAATATAGCTCTGTCTTACAAATATTATCTATTTGTTTTGGATAGAACTTTCAACAACAATTATTTTAATATGAGCCATTTTAAAACTTTGTAGAGTTGCAGGCCTTATTATTTCTAAGAATTCCTCATGTATATTAAGATACAATTAATATAGTCTAGATAGTTAATTAAAACCAATGTTTTTCTGTATTAAAATGTGTGTTTCAGTCATTTTCTGTTTTATTCTTTTGAGATAATTTATATATATATAAACATATATACTCCTATGAAGATGGCATAAATGCCGAAACCGGTCGTGTTAATTTAATAAAAAACTGTTTAAGGGTGCTCAGTTATTATTTTTTATTATAACATATGTATATATATATACATATTATAACATATATATATATATATATATATATATATATATATATATATATATATATATATATATATATATATATATATATATATATACAGGGTGAGGCAGACCACCCGTGCAGCATGTATAGCAGGAGAACGGTTTAGTCTAGTGGCCTAAAAAACAAAATGCTTTCTCCCTATATTGCATATGGGGAGTCCATTAAAAATGTTTTCATCAACCTTTTCGCAAAGAGTGTTGAAAAACTAGGTGCCATGGGTTCGAATCTCAAAATTATCAAATGCAAACATATGGCAAATAATACATCATTTTAAAGGTCTTGTTGAAAGAAACTCGTTGATGAAAACAAAATTCATTTATCATGACACATTTCAAAATGGCGGCCATTTTTGTGGATAATATTGACGTTTACGGAATACCCTATAGTTTTCTTAATGTTTGAGATAGGTTCATTCCGATTTCAATGTCTTACTTGCAAAACCCTCAGCTTCACTCTGATATGCCGCATGACTACTTTTTTCTTGATATTGGCCCCCTAATACGAATTTTGACAAATTAAAAATTCCTTAAAGTCAAAATTTTTAAATAGCAACATGCATCATGTTGTATGTCATTTTAAAGCGCTTGTTAAGACAAACAAATTTTGCATTACACCTTTTTTGTATCTCCAGTGGTTTTTGAGAAATAAGCACAAACGTGTTTTTAATAATAATTTTCCCACCTTTTTACGTTACCAGTACTTTGGCCATACATTTTTTATTTTAAAAAAAGATCAGATTTAAAAAAATATAAATTGGTATTTTTACTCTTAATGTCTCTTAAAAAATACACGATTTGTATTTTTTACAAGATTTGTAAATTCTTGTATTTATTTTCTAACTTTTAACATAATTGCAACCTTAAAAAGATTAATAAGTAATAAGAGTATCGTACAAAAATATCCAGAATCCAATTGAACTTACTTTACTGTAGTTTACATGTGCTCGAATTGAAAACCATTATTTTCTATACATAGTTCTATTCTGGAGGTGAAGCTATCTACAGCTCGCAATACTTCTTCGCCACTGATAGAATTTATACCATGTCTGATTCTCTGCATCATATCTTCGATTGTTGTTGGTCGTCTTTTGTACACTAAATCTTTCAGCCTACCCCACAAGTAGAAATCAATACAAGTTAAATCAGGAGATCTTGGAGGGTAGTTGACAGGATCACCTCCTCCAATCCATCTTTCAGGATAGTGTTCATCAAGAGTTTGTCTGACGTCGTTGGCGTAGTGAGGTGGTGCCCCATCATTCATGAACCATAAATTTTCTATGTCTTCGCCGGGTATATCTATTAATAGGTTAGGCAGGTGGTTTAGCAAAAAGTTGTTATAAGTGTCTCCAACTAGGTGTTCGCTGAAGAAAAAGGGACCTATAATTTTTCTACCAAGGATGTTTAAATATTTATATTATAACATGTTCTAGTTAGAAAGATTAAGTAAATGGTATTATACACTGTGAGTTATAACGAATTCATTAGAATGTATCGGTTTAAATTAATGTAGTTGGTTTGATGGAAACTATAATAGTTAATACAAAATTGACTATATATTTTTATATTTCACCAACAAATGAATAGTGGGAAAGGCATATAAAATAAATGGTTGAGACCTGACGTAAGTCTATAGGATTGACGTGGATAATGAATTAAGATATGGTACAAGAGAATGGGTAGTTTGGGGGTGGTGATGGTGGGAGGGGGCCCGGGAATAATCATGGGGGGGGGCTGGCTGTGAAACGTTACGCCACTGGTCGTGCACCTACAGCAAATGCTTTGCTTTTGTTTGTTTCTATTGGCAATGATATTTGTCATATCTTTTTAATCTATTCAAATTATTTTGTCCCCACAAAAAAGAAACTATCTATCACCAAAACAAAATTTTTAATTTAGTTTAAATATTTTTGTTTTATGTTGAATATCCACAAAAAATAAAGGCCAATCAACATATATTTATTACTCTGAAAGTAATAAATGGTTCCGAAGTATTGCCACAAACCTTTCCCCATATTAAACAATAAAAAAATCAAAACTTTGAAATTTACCAGTTTGATTCCCAAATGTGTTTTTTTGCCATAACTAAAAAATTAGTCAAGTTAGAGACATGCGTCTTTACTAAAATATTTATAATTGTAATTTACTTATTTCCTGAAAATTTTATCCAATTGTTAGAGCCGTTTTTGAAAAAACTTCATTTTTGTATGTTTTTTGCCCATAAAAATAAAAAAAAACTAAAACTTCAAAAAACATAAAAAATTGTCTGGAGATATTGGCTAAATACACCAATATACCTAATTTTATGAAAATTGATCCATCCGTTTGGCCTCTAGCGAACAGCACATACACACAGACAGACATCAAAAATTGTTTCCGAAAAAAAACTGTTGAGTTCAGGGTACCCTAAAATGGATTTTTAGACCAAATTATAAAAAATGTTTTGGACGATTACAATACTTTCTTTATGCTAACACATATGGGAGAAAGTAAAAAGGTACAATTATTATTAATAATAGTATTTATACATTCTTTATATTTGTAGTATAAGAAACTTGTGTTATACAATATTTGTTCCTTTGTTTTTAACAAAATGCGCTAATTCAGGAACTATATGCAGGGTAAGTAATTGGATATACTGTTATTTGTAAAATGGACTATTATTCACATGTAGACAAATGTGGTGTGTCTGGTGGGAATGGAAAGGGGTGATTGTTAGGGAGCAGCTTTATGTCCCTGGTGGACAATCTGATTACTCCTTCATTGTCCTCTGTTTCATTCATTTCCCTTGTTGAAATTGAAATATATTTTGATGAGAAACACGATTAATAAAATAAGAGACTAAATAATTTATTTTTTATTAATTGGATTATTCCAAATGTTTTGTAGTAACTTTTAACTTAATAATTTTTTACAGAATTAAATTTTAATTATTACAGACTATAATAATTACAGAGTTTGGCAATTGAATTTTGATTCAATTTAGAAACTATATTTTTAAGAAAATGTTATATCCAAAATAAATTAACATTTGTTTATAAACTATAAATGTACAAGCTGCATAAATGGTTAAGTGTGATATTTTATGACTGTTAGAATTGTTTGGGATTTCTAACACTTAAATAGTTTTAAAAATGGAATTTTTAAAGGTAAATAAGTTATTTCAAAAGAAAATAGAACAGCATCAATAGGTTGTATGAAACTCTGGCTGAAATTTATATTCTGTTAACGAAACAAAAGGTTAACAAAGAATTAATTATTTTGAATACTTAGCGTTGGAAATCTTCAATATATTTACCAGTCATAATCAATCCAATGCCAACAAATAACTTTCAACAACAGATGATATTTGACTTATATTGTAAAAAAATTTAATTTGACTTTGAGTCCATTACCTGGTTCCCAAGAATATTTGCTCGGATCTAATATATTTTATTCAAATTATTTAGATATGACATGCCGACACAGCTTGTAGGAATTATATGGTGAATATGAATAGTTAGTGTAGTATGAGTGTGGACGACATGTGTAGGCTGTTCCTTAAAAAGAGCCATTTATTATTAGCCCAATAGTCAGGTCAACTTAGGCACCTACAGCTTTACTTGGAATCTGAACCATATGGTATTTGTCTGATTTTAGCTAACAACAAGCATGATACTCAGTTCTCTTCCCTACACAACATTCGGATCCTGACCTCACAACGTGGATACCCCAGACTCCTCTTGTAGTGTCCATATCAATGGCAATCATTAAGTGGGTGCAGTGTCAATGTTAAGATGACTGAGAAACAGACATTATCGCCCACAATCTACACATCACTTTGTCCCCGCGTAGTTACGTTTTAAAATCCACTTAAAGTTATGTCAGCGTCTCACATCTGAGATTAAATGAACATGTTCCAAATTGGTTTTATATTCAAATTCAAAATTCAAATTTCTTTAATGTCATTAAGCATACAATTCAATAGACACTGTTAACTAACCTAAATAACCATTATGTACACAAACTGAAAAACTCATACATTAAAGCAGACAGTTAAAACAAATAATTTAAAAAATTAGACACTGACACATGAAAAATTCAACATTTGCTCATGAAAATTAGTACTTAAAAACTAATTTGCATTTTTAGTACTAATTTTTCAACTGCAGAACAACTGTGTAGGGATTAAATTAAAAAACATAAATACATTTTAAATCCTCAGACCAATATATTATCTTACAGTAATTGGTAGGAAAATATTAATCAATAAATTGATTATAACTAAAACTGTAGTTTCTAAATACAAAAAAATGTTCAAGTGATTTATACAATATGATTTGTGCAGATGTTGTTATTTTGTAATCCAGCTGGTTTTAGGATCTGGAAGAAAATCAACCTATCACCAGAAAATAGGTCTGGATGAAGTAAAGCTCCTAAAAAATCGCTAGTTTAGTTAGATATGCATTTTGTCAAAGCTCATGCAATTTTTACATATCTTTGTTATACTGTTCTAAATATATTTAAGGGATAAGGGTGACATATATTTCCAATTCTCATACTGTAATTTCAGTACCACGATATATGGTGTAATGAAATTTTCTAGACTGTTTTGTTACAAATTTTTTGAAGAATTAATATTGAGTAAAAATCTTGAGACAAATCCACATGGTTTGTTACATTTATAATACTGTAGTCAAGCTGTTGTTCAGCTGTAGTAGTATTTAACCACAGTAAATTATAGAACTCGTACTTGAGTGTAAGAAAATGCTACTTTAATCATCCTTTTTGTAAAATTTACTTTGGTAAAAATTTAAAACAAGCGTAATGTCAAAAAACAAATGTTTTATATTAAATAAGTAAAAGGGGGTACAAAAATATCTATCTATTTTTGATAAAAAACATTCTCCATCCTCAGATGAGAGGGAATTAAGGGAATGGGACATTTAGTTTATAGTATAACACTGAATTAAGAGTTTGCAGAAGCTGTCGGCCATGGTGGTTTTAATCCCGTAAGAACAGTATTAATTTCAAACTGGACATATGATTACGGGTATCCAAAATCAAACAGTTATTTTTAACAGATTTTTTCCAAACAAATTGCATTTGATCAAGAACGAAATTGCGTGTTGGAATTGCTTTGTGGATTCCTAATAAGTTTTATAGACAAAATTATAAAACTTTTTATAATTGTTGTGATGTTTTTATAATAAAAATTAGTTTGATGTTCATATTTTCACTTATTTTTCAAAACTTATGCAATCAAAATATCAAAAGCAAACCCAGTGCACAATACGACAACGTTTAAAATGACACCTCATACGCTATTTTTGTGTTAATAAATAACGAAAAATATGGATTTGCAAATAACATTGTTCTTATGAGATTAAAACCAACATGGCTGACAACCTCTGCAGACTCTTAAATGAATTTACCGAAATCATGCAGTGATATGCAATGACAAAAAAGCGTACTGCCAATCAGAAATTACCACTATGAAAAAGTTGAACTTTATGTCTAATTTCATACTATGACAAAGCTACTTTCTATTATTGTGCTAGTAGCCAGTGTTGTAAACAAGATAAGGTCTAACAAAAACTTGTCTAGTCAATTGGGTTAACAACCTTGTATAAACGTTTGTTAGTGTGAATCAGATTCTGCACTTTCAAACATGAGCCTCTTATTTGGTACTTGGTTTAGTATTAGTAGTTTTGACATGATGTGTTAATACTGAAAAAAGTGTTTGACAAAAAAAAAAAAAAACAAAAAAACAAAAAAACAGATGTCACCAGAGTGTACTTTGATTTTTGTTTCGTTTAACTAGTTTAATTTTATTTAAAATTTCCTCAACTTAACTAGAAGTAAATTGTATACTGATTAATTGGATTTGAGTATTTAAAAAAGGAACATAAATGTTTGGAATCAAATAAGTAATGTAAAGACAGTAGTGATGATCTTAAAAGTGGCTCCCAGAGGCGAGAATCGTACATCTAAAAAGTTACCCCTAACTAGGTCACATTATGGAGATCTGAGACATTATTTAGGGTAAATGAAGTGAATGAATAAATGTAGTGATTTTGAATCGATTTAAATTATTTCAAAATAACATTACATTGATACATTTAAACTGATTCAATCAATATAAAATCACTGCCTTTACTTAGACTACATATATGAAAATAATGTATAGTAACTATACATGTAATAAGGATTACAAAAAGCCCCAATAATTAATTTTGCGATCTCTAGAAGACTTATGGTACATTTTAAAAATTTATATTTCACAACGTAAAATTAAACAAGGAAAACATTTATATGATTGGAGTTTTCATAGGCCTCTTAGTTCATTACAAAACAACCTTCAAAACTCGGGTGCACATAATTTATGCGCCGACAGTAGTAGTAAAATCAAGTCCATCTGTATTTGTTTACTGCATATCTCGAGCGGAGGTTCTGTCTACACCTACTAGAGAAATCTGGGGTGTCCATGTTGGAAGGTAGTCAGCATTTGGATGTTGTATAGGGGAGATAACTGAGTATCAGGCTTGTCAATCAGCTTAAAATCAGACCAATACTACGTGGTTCGGATTCCATATAAAGCTGTAGGTCCCTTAGTTGCCCTGGCTATTGGGCTATAAATGGCCCTTTCTGAGGAACAGTCGAACTCAGTTAGTAACCAGACTACACTCATATCATCATTCATATTCGCCTTAAAATACGCACCAGGTTGTTTCGGCAACTTATTTGTATGTAAGTAGATATAATTCATACAAAAACGAATGATTAATTTAAATAGTTTATGTTACATATCAAATATGATCCACTTTGTGGTGTGATAAAAACATGATTTATGAATTTTTATTTATGAGGTAGCCAATAAAATGTAACTGACAACTTAAATTATAACCACCCCGAGACTATTTCACATACCTCCCCTCTATTTACCCCAACTATTAGAGGGGACAAATTGCTATCCTCTGTCCTCTAATACAGTCGTATATTAGATATACGACTGTAGATATACGATACAAAAAATAGCGTCCGCTCAATAGTTGCTATCGGCGGGGAAACTTATAGAGAGGTCTGGGGTCAGTGTTGGGTGAGGGTCCGGAGTTGTATTAGAAAGAGAACTGGCTCAGTTAGCTGAAAATCATACCAATACTACGTGGTTTGGACTCCACTTAAAGCTGTAGGTCCCTTAGTAAACTTGGCTATTGGGCTATTAATAAATGGATGTTTCTAAGAAACAGTAGACCTTAGTAACAATGAACAATGACTACACCCGTTCATCATCACTCATCTCACTCGATCGCTCCTCATATTCGTCCATATCTCTACGATCGGCGTCTTAATAATGAGCTAACGAAACTGTAGCGTATCACACGAAACTGTAGCGCATCATACGAAACTGCAGCGTATCACACGAAACTGTAGCGTATCACACGAAACTGTAGCGTATCATACGAAACTGTAGTGTATCACACAAAACTGTAGCGTATCACACGAGACTGTATCGTATCACACAAAAATGTAGCGTATCACACGAAACTGTATCGTATCACCAATAGTACAATATCGTACATTTACTTACGTAAATAAAACAATTTAATAACAGTTAGTTTGAGCCCCTGACAATTCAAAAAATAAATCGTGGACACTACTAGAGAAATCTGGAGTGTCCATGTTGGGTGGTAGTCAAGGTTCAGATGCTGTGTAGGGAGGAGAACTGAGTGTCAGGCTCTTAGTTAGCTGAAAATCAGACCAACACTACGTGGTTCGGATTCCATGTAGAGCTGTAGGTCCCTTAGTTGCCCTGGCTATTGGGCTGTTAATAAATAGCTCATTCTGAGGAACAATCGACCTTAGTAACAATGACTACACTCGTTCGTCTACACACATCACACTCATTCGCCCCTCATATTCACCCATATTTTGACGACGCCTTATGAATGAATACCACTAAACGCCGTATCTTCAAGAACAACAGCCGATTGTGCCAAGTCATTGTAGAGCCTGGGGTGATAAGCAGCGCTTGTTTACTTCCCAGTCTTCTTTTAATGCTTCTCCGTCCTCTTTCGTGGTCAGTCCAATTTTTGACATAACTTTTATATAATTAATTGCCTTTTTGCACTATTTGTTACATGTAATATGTTTTGCAATAAATATTACCGTTTTGTTCAGTGAGAATCACCGGTTAGTAAGTGTTTCCAGACAACTGTAAAATAAGGTAATATGAAATTCATGCTATATTCACAAAACTTGCTACATTGTTCTATTTTTTCTACAAAATGTTGCTTTGGTTTATAGAATACCTTCTTATTTTAATGGTGTAATTATTAATGGTTAATATTACAAATAGATATCGTGAATTAATTGATTTATAATTGGTACTCTCAAGCATTAAAAATATGCAATTAAATATGGCCTTAACATTCTCAAAGAGGCTTTAAATGTAGTTTTATTGAGCCTTATTATGGGGTTTTTTCTAAAAGCATCTCTATCTAATCTATAACACTGTTTATAAATCTTTTTAACATTTATTTTGTAAGTTTATCCAAACCAGATTTTCAATTTAAACAGTTATTTTAGAATATTATTTTAAAAGGATATTTAGAAAAAAAGATTTAAACATTTGTTGTAATTAGCAGAGTAAGACAACACAAATTTTATGTTTATCTGATTATTGTTTTTTTATTGAAATCGAAGGAAGGAAAATTAACTTATATTATATATCTTTTTAAGAACATGAAAATATCCATGTTATATTTCAGTCATACATTTACGAAATCATTATTAGCCGGCGTGCTGGCTCAAGGCCGTTTCGCTCCATGGAAAACGCCCAAAACTTAGGTTTCTATTTCGACGATTAGGTCCGTAATAATATTCATATCGTAACACTTGAAGTGTCCTTTGGTAGGTGAAGAATTATTCTAGTGTACCATAAGTTGGTTTTCGTAAAATATGTAATGTTTTCATAAAAATGTTACAGTTAGTTTTGTAAAACTTTGAATATCATTCTTGACTATTTTTAACGAAAAGTTTCATACTGTCAAGTTATAGTCCACTAGATTGGACCTTTAATAATCATACAGTGTTTACTATAACTCAGTATAATAATAAACAAGAATAGAAACGTACAGTTTAAATAGAACAGTATGTTTTAATCCGCTGACGGTGAGATTGCACGGATACTATAGCGCTGTGTGGGTCAGTCGACTCCCAACTGTCTATTGAGAAGTAAGAGATTAACCAATTGATGTGAAATATTATTGTAAGATATATGACTAGTAAATTCAAGTTAGGTTTTCGTAAACCTGAAGAAATTTCTGAATATACAATCCGCAAATTGTTTTCTTATCTAACAAATATTGTAATTAACCAAATGCATTAACAAATTATATTATACGTCATGTATTTGTGGGGAGACTGCACGTTACTATCACAACAAATGCATAAATAATTAGAGATATTTAGAGGGAAATTCCTAAGTTTTATTATCAGATCATGAATGAAGATACCTAAGAAGACATAGGAGTAATATATATATATATATATATATATATATATATATATATTCCTGGATTTATTAAAAGAATAGTCCTCTTTATTCGTCACCACATTAGATTTGATTCTCCATAAGGTCAATGTCAAATTCAAATAAGTAATGCAATATATTACATTTTTGGAGGATTGCTCCTCATTCTTTGGTTTAGTTTATTGCTCCTCAAACTAAACCAAAGAATGAGGAGCAATCCTCCAAAAATGTAGTTTATTGCATTACTTGTGAATGCAATGAAAAATACATAGGGTAAACAAAGAGACCACTGGAAGTTAGGCTAAAAGAACACAAAAATAACATTAAAAAAGGAGACACTACACATTCTAAATTAGCCGAACATGCCTGGACCAATGAACACAGATTTAACTGGGATAACACTAAAATACTTCACAGGGAACCACATTTTTTAAACGTAAATTCATCGAAGGTGCATTTATGAAACTAAATAATGAAGAAGTAATCAGTCAAAGTAGCATAGAAGTTAGACCCATGTGGGTTCCTTTACTTAAAAACACACTTGATAAAAAGTTCAATACACTCATGACATCACCTAACCAGAATCCTACACCACCTGCACCTACAACAATTAAACACCCCATGAGTCTACGTCCCCGTCCCCGTACCTGAGTCACCGCATTTTTGGCGATCTCGGAGCGTACGTCCCTGACCTCGTCAGTCTGTGTATGGTTGTTGTGAAGTGTAGTGTGTATGTTTGTCTTGTCCCCGTGTTTTATCACCTTGGAGGGAACTTCGTAGACACTACATTTGGATTGTTTCATTCTCACTTCGTGCCTGGGACGTCTAGACGCCATCGTCACTGCGGGTCGTAAGACTTCATCATTTTTGTAATATTTGATTATTGTATTGTTTTATTCCTAATAATTGTTGTCTTTCCAGGTTAAAATGTAATTGTAATAGTAAAATGTATTTGTAATAGTAGTCTCAGTCCTTCCGAGTCATATATATCATTGTTTGTGCATGTTGAATGTTATTTTAAATTAATAGTGTTTTTCAGGTACCATATATTTATTTTATTTTTGATTAGTTAATGTAATCTTATTTCAGCCTGATTTGAATATTAATTAAATTGTGTTTTAACATTTTTTGTTGATATCGTGACATTGACAGCACCTAATTGGTTATATTAATTTAACCCTGTTAACATTTTTATATTTAGCAGAAGTTCATTTTGTTGTACTCTATTCTAGGATCTAGTTTAAAATGTAGATAATTATTAAAGTAGATAAGTTTATTAGTTTAAAACGTAGTTTTATAACATGTTTGTGTAGATGTAATTTAGTTTTTAGCACTTGAAAAAGTTTGGGTTTTACCAAATCGAAACGTCGTGATTGGTAATTTTCACGTAATGATGGCAAATGTCCAACTACCTTTGTCTCCCTCAGATATGAAGGTGTTTTTAAAGTATATTATTATAGAATACTTATGAGACGCCGACACATCGTGCGTGTTTTAAGGCGAATATTAATGATGATATGAGTGTAGTCTGGTTACTAACTGAGTTCAACTGTTCCTTAGAAAGGGCAATTCATTAATAGCCCAACAACCAGGGCAACTAAGGGACCTATAGCTTTACGTGGAAACCTAAGAAAGTAGTGTTTAAAACGTTTGACCGCATGTCTCTAAAAAACATATTTGGGAATCAAACTAGTAATTTTCAAAGGTTTTGTTTTTTAGTGTTTAATAGGGGGGAAATTTGGGCCAATTCTTTGGAACCATTTATTAAATATATAAAAACGATTAAGTCCAGTAAAGTAACACCTGAGAAACATATGAATTATTTATATCCATTGAAACATTGTGTTCGTTTTTTAAAAGCTCAAAAAGCATATTTTTTATAACTATAAATATACATAACAATGGAGCCTAGTAGCCATTATGTAATTAATTGTTTTCCAAATCCAAATATAAAACTAATATTTCTCTTAACAGTTGGAATAAAATGCAACGTACCTTATGATGATTACAATTCTCTAAAAAAGTCTTCTTTTCTTATCTTATTAGTAATTTATTCGATGTTTTCAGTAATTTCAATTGGAGTCGTGCATTGAAATCAATTAATTGTTACAACCCTAAAGTTCGGAAACGTCTCACCAGCGGTTTCCCTCTAATGGCAGAGCTTTAATGACAAGGGTGGGAAACAAGAAGAAACCTCCATTAAGGAAGAAGACCAAGTTATCCGTCTCGATCAATCACTGGTGGCAAAAACTAAATTTGCCTAAGGCGACCTTCGCCACACGATAATCAACTCAGGTTCTTTGAAGAAATCATCATAATTTTCAGATTTTAACTTATTCTCTCACTTGAATAGTATTTAAGATGGCTACTTTTAAGGTTGTCATTATCACAATACTACGTTTATATATGTAAATCTTTAATTTACTCTAAATCAATAACTAAGAGACGTTACTGCATGACTCTCGATCACTTGATATTTTCTTTCAAGTTCATTTCCTTCGTTTAGCTTGTTTTGGCACATTATTTGTCGTTTTTAGAAGCCAATTTAATAGAGATATCTTAACTTGTATCCTAAATTAACAACATATTTATACTATTAAGTCATTCTTGAGATACAACATTTAATCAAAGCCGTTTTTTTATAAAATTCTATTTTTATGTGTTTAACCCAAAAAATAAAAAAATAAAACTACAATTTAAAAAGTGAAAAACATTTTCTGCAGATTGGCTAAACATTGAATTACTAGTTTGGTATCCAGTGAACTGCACATATACACAGATACACACACACACGGACAGACATCAAACATTTTTCGAAAAAAAAACACTTTTTTGGGTTCAGGGGACCCTAAAATGGACATTTATATCAACTTGTAAAAAATTGTTTTTGGACGATTAAAATACTTTGTCTATGCGAACGCATATAGGAGAAAGTAAAAAACAGTAGGCACTTCTCCACAACTCCATTCCTTGACGATCTACGGAAGAAGCTGAGCCCATGATTAACGAAGATCTTTGACGACTTGAACTCCCACCACCAACCGAAGATATGACTGCCGCTCAACCATCTTAGCCGCCTTATACATGCATGTGCCTGGAAGCAATCATACTGTCAATGCAGACAATTCTTGGAATTTGTCAAGAGCCTCGGTTGGAAGCGACGTACCGTAGATTTGCAACGTTACAAATTGAAGACTACATGAACATTATCATGTATGTATTTCAACTGGGATTAGAACTGATGTACCGTAAGGTCCGGAAGACCTGGCCAAAACATTATAAATATATCAGTGGAAGGACACCCACTCGGAACCACTCCAAGACTCTGGATGTGGAGTGCGGGGATCAACGCCTTGCAACAGCCAGTAGCAGCTCTGATGACGGAGTTGGAAACGGAGATGCTGAAGGAGAGAGGGGGATGGGGAGAGGGAGAGGTGGAGTGCGGAGACCAAAGCCTTGCAACAGCCAGTAGCAGCTCTGGTGACGGAGTTGGAAACGGAGATGTTAAAGGAGAGAGGGAGAGCGAGAGAGAGAGAGAGGGAGATGGGGAGGAGGAGAGGGAGAGGGGAAGGGAGAGAGAGAATTGACCCTTAGGAAATAGTTAGGACATTAAAAAAACTGCAATCCTCAGAAAGAGGTTTTAATAGACACTTATCCGTAATACGAGACTAGCAGCGTTGAATTCAAATAGATTCTTATGTAAACTGTTTTGAAAATACGTAGGAATCTAATTATCATAATGGCTGTTGTAGAACTTTTAGAATGTCACTTAGAAAATATTTTTTTTTGTATGAGAGAGGATGGTTACCATTAAAAGTACTTGTGAGAATTGTTTAGAATATTAGATCATGCTTTAGGTTGTTATTATATCAATTTGAAACCATACACAATGTAAAGAGCTTTTAAAAGAATTTATTATTTTTTAAATAAAACAAGTGGAAAACCAAATCAATACTTACCAAAGGGAGCTAAATAGTGGAAATTATTTATTTTTTAACAGCCTATTTGATTCCATATAAATCATGGAAATATTCAAATACTAAACAATAAAGTTTTTACTGGTAGACAACATTTGGATATTTCCAATGATACATGTGTTTAAGGAAACAAACACGACGTTTCGACAGTTATAACAAACTCCTGTCGTCTTCAGGTGATACTTACTACCTTCGCCTACATTTAAAACTACGGTAGTTTGTATTTCTTTTCTTTCTTGTTCTTCTTGCTAATTTTGTATTTCATATTGTGTTTTATATTTTGTATAATTCTGTTATGTGTGATAGTTTTAAAGAACGTTTGACTTTCTTAACACTCAACGTAGTTTTAAGCATATCGTTTTTTAGTGTTTTCTTGAATTAGTATGGGTTAAGGAGGAAACATTTTTGTTTTAAATGTAGGCTAAGATAGTTTAAAAATTATTTAAGGTTAAAGGATGTCTTATTTGACCAGGCGAAGTTAGGGCTAAGAAGCCCTTTCTGACACTTGACCTGGAAAGGTAGCAAGTGCCACCGAAAGACGAAAGGAGTTTGTCAAACTTGTCAAAACGTTGTGTTTGTTTTCTTTAACACTTGAAGCAATGGAAATCTCCAAGTATTGTCTACTAATCATGAACAATCCAATACTAACAAATAACTTTTAAACAACAAAATAACCTTTAGATAAGGTAACACTTTTAGTTATGTCAAGCAATGAAACATTTCCCAATCAACCACGATTTAGTATGTGGGTCATTATATATCAGTGGTTTACGTGTGACCTTGTAATTGGTGTCATTATCGTGGGTCATTGGTTATCTCATGTGCTGTGTTGGAGAATTTGATAATTAGTAATGCAAAACAACAAAAGAACTGGTAATGAAATAATAGGAGTAATAATAGTAACTAATACAATTTAATTGTTACATAATTTGTTTATTAAATACAATAAATATTGCTGTTTTTTATTGTTCTGTTTTCCCATACCCATATGTCCATTAATTATACATTTAATATCTTATTTACCATGTATGTTTATTCTTCTTAAAAGCAGATAATTAAAATGTGGTAAATTATGAAATTAATGTGTCTTGTCCAAGTTAAATAGTAAAATGTTTCCATCGTGTGAATATATAGTGGACATTTTAAATGGTTTTTCTAATGGTATTTCTGAAACGTAAAATTATCACTATTTTTATATGTAAATAATTTTCTTGAAACTATTTAATACTGCACTAAATGAAAAAAAAGAACAGAGCCTGAACATGGAACCACCAAATCAATCAAATATTGTTTTTGAACATTTTTTTAATAACATTTTTAGTGTCCATGTAAGTAATAAACGTGTTACTGGAAAATTTTTCTTTATGGAGATATGGCTACCCAAAGTAATTAATTTTGCCTTTTTGGTGCATAACTCTTGAACAAACCGTGTGATACAATTTATTAACACTTTGAGAATATAGTTGACAAAAGGTACTAATGAACTTAGTATATCGTAAGTCTAAAATAAATAAATTTTTTAAGTGTCATCTTTGGTTAAAAAAGTAGATTAATAATATATATATTATTCGTTGATAGAGTTTACTATAAATGAGGGAGTTATGCCCATCTGTCAAATTTGCGAGGTGGTGCAGACGGGGCCATTGAGGGGAAGAGAGGAGTGGGGAAGACATTTATTGTGTGTTAGTGAGTCAGGATCTTTACTACTGTTAGAGGCAGTTGCGATAAAATCTAGAACAAAATTCCTTAGGGTGCTAAACTGGGAACTCGGACGAACACCCTTAACAGCTGATTGTAATTATTAGCCACGGGCCTAAGTAGGAGTACTATACAATTTTATATCGTTATCAGCCGACAGCCCTTGCATCGCAAAAGTGTTTTTATACTCTTGCTTACGCTTCCCTCCGTGATTCTCTCTAAACCATCACATCAATATTATAAAGTTCAGCTTGCTGTCATTCTCCTAGATAACAAAGTGACATAGTATAGAAACCCCTATAGATTACTTAAGGGGGATGCAAAGTAATGCAATCATGTCTGAGTTAGGAGAAATTACCTATAACATTTCAAAATGAAAACCAAATTAGTCAAGATTTTGTGCCATTTTTATATTGTTTTGCATTAGCTGTTTGAAATAAATTATTAAAATAATGCCAATGTTATTCTTATGGGAAAAGGAAATGTTGAGGAGCTGTAATACAAGATATAATACTTACCCCTTAAGAATGGAATTTGGAGAAATACTTTTTATTAGGTTTCTACGATACAAAAACTAAATACTTAAAACCAGTTCTGTAGTTCTGGAGATTTCGTGAGCGAGTACATCATGTTTGGATTATATAAATAAATATATATTAAGACTGAAGGTCATATAATAATCACTAGTTATATTGCTATCCCTTTACTATGTCTATTTCATTCAAGTTAGTGCAAACGTCACACACTAACCCCTAATTATCTAAGTCTAGGGGTCGTAGATATTGTCCCATGTAAAATTGGACCATATACGAATCCGAGGATATCTGGGAAAATTTTTATGTATTTATTATCATTATTTAAGTTTTTTTATTTTACTTTATGCAATATTTTATATAAATTATTTTAAGATGTGCATTAATCCGTTAGCTTTGTAATTGTTGATGTTATTTTTTGATAAAATGTTAGTACACTATTAGAAGCTAACATGATTAGTACTAAGTCTGTATATTATATGCGAGAATTGATGGGACCATGACATTGTAGCAGGATCAATGACCTGGTAAGGGGGGAGGTCCTTAGGAGGTCGTGGGCAAGTAAGCAATGCTATGTACCAGTGCGCCCTCTGTAAATCGCGCCCTGTGAAAATCGCGCCCCATGCGTCGTCACGTCAACCCTCGTCAACGTCAATTAGCACAATATTAACCCTTCGCACTTTATCCATTCATAGGCTAGGTTAGGTTAGGTTAGGTTAAAAGACTAAAGAGAAAGCTACCAGGGATAAACCGGGAGGTGGGCCATTCCCGGTCATTCCCCTTATGTCAAGTGACGCTCGCGGCCCGTGACTCAGAGGTTCAGGTAGACAGGGCGCGATTTACCCAGATTTTTGATGGGGCGCGATTTTCATGCATTCGTACCAGTGGGTTATGATGTAAGCCAGCCCTTTACCTCTTGCATTGTTGTCATTTCTTTGAATTCAACAGTTTTATATCCTACTAGTTTGATATTGTCAATTTGAGAGTGAGTGAAAACATTTCGATCATGTACTTTACATTATTGTTTCTTATTATTTATAGATCGTTCTTATCGCATTATTTATATATTGTTCTATTGTACTAGATTGTTTGCACAAATTATAAATGGCTCTTCAAGTAATCTTAAACAAGTTATTATTGTCTGTCGTACACGAAACGCAATACTCATGGCAACACCGTGAGTCACTAAAATGACACTAGGAGCGCTCATGTCAAGTCGGGACATTCATAAAGTATACCACATTCACTACGTATTTACTATTTTATTATTCTAAGAGATCACTAATATAAGCCCTTTACTTTCTGAAGAGTCTAGTGAGTAAAATTATTCGTACTAATATTAGCAAATTGGAAAAACCCAAAAAAAGAAACAGAAATATCTTTATTAGTATAAATGAAATTCAGTTACATGCAAGTTGTATGTTTATGCTTACATCTCACACAGTTATTTGGCTCATTACTAAATTTCTATGACGTCATAAGCAAATGCATGTAATGTATATACGAGTGTGTTAATAAGTGGAAATTGAACATATTTAATTATACTATACTGGATTTAATTAGTCTCCTGACGTGAGATGAGTATGCTTGGTAGCGTTTGAGTTAAGCTTACACATAGAACAGTCAAGTGCAAATTGTGTGTGGCAATCTGATATCTGTAAGAAATAGGGAACAAAAATGTACAAAACATTATAAACAATAAGAAAATCAGTAGTCATAAAATATTTACTTGCACACAAAATCCAAATATGAAACTAAGTTATAGGACAATTGTTGATAAAGAATTAAAATATTGCAGCGATGTAAGGTGTGAGGACGTTGTGCTATGGTTAGGGCTGGCTAATATCATCACGCTGGCGGTCGTAGCATTGTCAACCTTTCCGTAGTTCCTGCATTTGCCATAGGAGTCTTCGAAGTCAAATTGAAAAATTCTGTAAATGGGCTAAAGTAAAGAAGAATAAATTTTGTGGAGTTGGGTAGCGTTCGTTAAACTTACAGAGTATAGTGGTATTTGTGCGCAGTATTTGTAAATAGTCAGTAGGCTTATTGGTTAACCAAATAGAAAACATTGTATCAGAGGTATGAATGAGTTAACTATTACAAGTGGGTAGATTTTCTTAACCCTTCATACAGAAGAATTTGGTTTAACTTTTAAGTCATGACCTGTCACGATATCTACCCCTCTCTAGACTTCAGAAACTTTGGGTAGAAATCACGCAAGACCGGGATCGTTAACTGGGCGTAAAATAAGGTACTCGCCCCGCAGGTGGGTGTAAAATTAATTAACAGCTTATGAAATGAAATGAAATACGACTTTATTTAACCAGGCGAAGTTGGGACTAGAAAGTCCCTTCTTCCACTTAACCTGATACAAAAATAATTACAATTATAACAGTTTTGTTTTTAAATACAGTAATTGCAACTGAATAAAAGTAACAATAACTATTATAATACAAAAAAACTATTTTAAAGTAAATTAGTAAAGTAAAAAGCTTACCTAAAGAAATTAAAATTTCTCCAAATTCAAAAACATTTAAGACCCGCTTGAGAGACATACTGTTGTCTCAGGCTTTTTACAGCATCGGAGAGTTCCTAGCACACGACTGGGAGACCAACTTAATTGGCTAGACACATCCCGTTGACTGTTGTTGGAGTTTCAAACACTATAGGTAGATTTGTGTGAATGCCCCACTTGTATGTATGTTTGTATGTATTTATTGTTATGAATAATTGGTTAAATTAAAGCCTTAGGTTAATTAATTTGAATACTGACGTTTGCGATACAATGTTTTTTATATTGTTCATGCAATAAAGGATTTATTATTATTATCGCTTGGCTGTGAAATACTAATTAATATATTTATCAATAAGATATACTTAATATTAACAAAACAATAAAAATTTTAAAAAATCAATCAGGTTAATAACAATAGAAAATAACCAAGTGCTTCAAATACATAAACACAAAAATAGTAGGGCTACACAAATTTATATAACACAAAGTACACAAATCAATAAAATGCTCGGGCGATAAGATGCTGCTGGCACCGAATCTGTGAATATTTAGAATGAATGAGTAGCTCGAATCACTTACTTTTAGTTCCGATCTCGGACTGGCCTACAATAATTACCCCAACTAACGCTCCTTTCACACAGCACGGTTTCGCCCGTACGGGGAAAACCCGTACGGTTTAAAGTAGTTTTCACACAGCTCGGTCCCGCCGTACGGCGTCGGACTTCAGTTGAGCTTTCGCTGTGTCGGATATTCATGTACCTGTGTGTGCGTTGTGCTTAATTGAAATGGATCGAGAACAAGCAATTGCCCTGTAGTTATGGTACCGACGTCGGAAGAGACAAAGGAGAAGTCGTCGTATGCACTGGGTGCACCCAATTAATCAGAGAAGAGAGGAAGCTGGACTTTTTTATACTTTGTTTGATGACTTAAGAAGAGATGAAAAAAAGTTTTTTAACTATTTTCGGATGTCGTGTAGCTCATTTGACGAACTTCATGACAAACTACGTGACTCTCTTCAACGCCAACACACAAACTGGAGAAACTGCATAGAACCAATTCAAATGCTGGCCATCACATTAAGGTAAGCAATGTTGCATTTTTAATACAGATGGTGCATGAATGCAGGTAGGTTAATCTTTTAACAATTTAAAAGTAATACGCTATCTTTACTAAATTTCATTTACTTTTCCCTCATTTAGTCTATTAATAATTGATTAATAATTAAACATTTGAATTGCCAGAGGAATTGAAATTGATAAAGGCTATAAATATTGTACTGTCTATACTGGAACAACAACGTTTTATTAAAAAATTATAAATTGAATTTTTGAATTTACAATTGACTTAGCTGGTAATCATCGCCAAAATCAAAGTTATCTGTATCTGACAA
>JAQJVL010005485.1:0-35059 GCA_035578905.1 Stictocephala bisonia | reverse complement strand
AAAGTTTTTAAATTTTAATTTTCATTAAAAAATTTTAAATTTTTTAAACCAAATTTTTTAATTTTTAATTTTTTTTTTAAAAATTAAAAATTTTTTTTATAGTAACAAATTTTTTAAAAATTTTCAATAAAGGGGAAAAAGTCAAGTTTTAGTAAAAAAAACTTTTGTTCCATCAAAAAAAAAATTTCCCGTCAAAAAATTTTGCAAAAAAATTTTCTAAAATTTTATTTTTTTTAAAAAAATTTAAAAAATTTTTTTATTTTTTTTTATTTATTTTTTAGGGAAATTTTTTTTAGGAAAAAACTACAAATTATTTTTTTTTAAAAAAAGTTCAAAAAAAAATTTGGTCTAAAAAAAAATTTTAAAAAAAGAAAAAAAAAAAAAAACCCAAAAAACCTTTCTTGTAAAAAAAAATTTTTCAGTTTAAATTTGTTGGCCAAATAAAGAAGTAATATAAGTTTTGGGGGGGGGTTTTTTTGGGGGTGGTTTTGGGGGGGTTTTTGGGGGGTTTTTTGGGTTGCTTTTTTGGCAATGGCCCTTGGTGTTTTTGGGGGGGGCGTGCGTTGTATGGGGGGGTTTGTTGCAAAAAAATTAAAATTTTTTTTTTTACGGAAAAATTTTACAAATTTTTTTTTTTAAAAAATACCCGGGGAGGAAATTAAAAACAGTTCAAAAGTGAAGTGAAAATTTGTGTTTTTGTTTGGGAACGTAAATGAAAAAACTTTAAAAAAAATAATAAGGGGTACAGAAATAACAAGGGAACTTTGGAAATTTGGGGAAATTTAAATATTATTTGAACCCCAATGTTTTTTGGAAAAAAAAGGTGAAATCAACTGACTTGGATTTTTTAAAATTTAAAAAAAAAAAAAAAAATTTGGGGTTTTTAAATTAACAAAAAGTAACAAAAATAAGAAAAAGAAAAAAAAAATTTTTGCCCCAATTTTTAATCAAAACCCTTCCCGGGGTTAAAAACTAAAAACAGCAAAAAAAAAAAAATAAAAATTTAGGAAAATTTACTTTGTAAAAGGAAAAAAATTTAAATCTTTTTGGGGGAAATTTTTTTAAAAAATAACTAAAAAAATTTAAAAGATTTTTTTTTTTCCCCTTATTTTTTTTTCCCCCAAAAAGAATTTTTAAAAATGGCCTTTTTTTTAAAATTTTTTGAAAAATTTTTTTAAAAAAATTTTTCCTTAAAAAAGGAAAATTTTTAAATAAAAGGGAAAATTTAAAAAATTTTTTTTTAATTTTTTTTTAAGCTTACATTTTTTGGCCTTTTTGCCCTTTCGGGTTTTTATTTAAAAAAATATTTTTTTTATTTAAAATTGCTTTAAAATTTTTCAGGTTAAAAAAAATTTTTAATGAAATTCCCCTTTTTTTGAAATGTTAAATCCCTTTGTTATTGCTGAAAATTGAAACCCCCCAGTCTCTTTTTAAACAACAAAATTCAAAAAAATTTGTAAAGACGAAAAATTTAAATTGTACGGTAAAAATTGACAACTCGATAAAAAAACCCCCACTCCTCAACTGATTTTAAATTAAGCCCTTCTTGGGTTAAAGAAAACGCCCCCAAAGGGTTTCCCCAAAACTCTTTTGGTCCCCCCTAAAAACCCCTTACCTAGGTTTTTTTCAAATTTTTGGCAATGACTTTTAAAAATGGGGGGGGGGGGGGTTGACGGGGGGGAGATGTGGGGGAATCCGGTCCCAAAATAATGGTCCAACCCGTTTCTTGACCCCTGCCAAAAAGGGATTCTGTTTTTTCCAAGATAAAAAGTTTCAGCAAAACTTTCCGAAATTTTAAATTGGCTTCATTTCCCAACATTTAAAAGGGAAAAGATTTGGGAACCCCGTGTTTTGGGAAAGCTTTTTGGCCCTTTTTGTTAGGTTTGAGGTTTTACAGTTCGGGTTTAACCCAAAAATTTTTTCCGTCCTTATTGGATTTCGTAATAGTGGGAAAAGCCCTTTTTAAAAGAGGTTTTACGAAAAATTTAATTTTATATAAAATTTAATAAATTTTTAAAAAATACGATTACAAAGAAAAAAAATAAACTCTTTTGGCAACTTTTATAGAAAAAAAACTTTTAAAGGGTCGACCCTAAGAACGGTGTGGTTTTTTTTGGGTTTTTAAATTCTTTTACTTGTATAGTTTTTTTAATAATTTCTTTTTCTTTTTTTTTTTGGGGGATGTTGTAAAGATGAATTTGGTTAATCAAGAAATTTTTAAAAGTTTCTCCCTCATAAAAACAAGTGAGTAAATTTCCCCAATAATTGGGAATTCAAAAAATAAACAATTTAAAGTAATGTTCAAAGCAAAATATTTTAATCCTAATGTGAAATAAAAGGGATTAAACTTTTGATTTTAACCCCAATTCCTCAATTTCAATACAAAATTTTCCCCCTTTACCATTTGAAAAAACCCAATCCCATTTCAAGTAGGTCCCTTTGAAAAGGGAATCCACCGCCCATTTTATTTACTTTTTTTAAAAAACGGGATTAAAATTTACCCCCCTGTTAATTAAATTTTATTTTTCTTTATTTTTTAAACCCGTAAAAAAAAACCCATTCTCAAATAAATAAAATAAAAAGGGTTAATTCTTTCCGGGTTATTTTAAACGGTTTGAAAAAGGAAAAAAAACCAATTGTTAAAACATCAACGGGGGAAAATTATAAAATAAAATTCATTATTGGGTAAACCATGTAACAAAAGTAAATTATTCTGTTTCCCGTCCAATGTTTAGATTCCAAAATTTTCACATTTCCTCCAAAAACCAAAAAGGGCCCAACCTAACCCCAAAAAATTGGGATTTTTATACATAAATACAAAAAAAATTTTTTTCCGGCAAATTGAAAAAAGTAGGGGAAAAAATGGTGTGTTTATCCATTATACCCCAAAAAAAGGGTGTTGAAAAATTTGAGTTTGAAAGCAAAAAAGCTTTTTAAAAATTTTTAAGTTAAATTTTTTGAATCGCGGGTGTTTTAAAAAAAAACTTTTTTTTCGACAAATTGGGGGAAATGGGGTTTTTTTCATTTAATCAAAAAAAATTTAAATTTAAAAAAGGTTAAAAAAATTTTTTTTACTGTCGGTTTTATTTTAAGAAAAACCAATTTAAAAAAATTTTTAAAAAATTTTAAAAAACAAAAAATTTTTAAAAAAAACATCGGGAAAAAAAAAAAATTTATTTTCGAAATAAATAAAAAAAAATTTAAAAATAAAACAAAAAAAAAATTTAAAAAAAAATTTTTTTTTAAAAAAAAAAATTAAAAAAAAAGTTTAATTTCCCAAAAAAAAATTTAATAACATACTCGCCCGAGAAGGGAAAAAAAACCCCCCCAAAGACCCCTCCCTTACCCAACCAGTTTGAAAAAAAAATTTGGGAATTAAGGGTCAGTTTTTTCCCATTAAATTTGCGTAAAAGACTAGAAATTTTTGAAGGGTGTTTTTAAAATTAAACCCGGGGCCCTTTACAAATCAAATTTTCCTTTTTGAAGAAAATTTTTAAAAATTTTGGATAAACTTTTGACGTAAAAAAAAAACCTTTCGGTACTAAATTTTTAAAATTTAGTTTTAAAAGGAGGGGCCTCTCTTAAACCCCCCATGAAAAAATTAACTTTAAAATGAAAAAAACGGTTTCTTATTGTTCCCTTGGAAATTTTTTATTTTAAAAAAATTTTAAAAATCGGTTTTGATAATTCAAACAAAAAAATATTTTAAAAAAAAGGGAAAAAACAAAAAAAAAAAAACTTTTTCAAAAAAAAAAATAAAAAAATTTAAAAAAACAAAAAAAAATTAAAAAAATTAAAAAAAAATTTAATGATAAAATAAAAAAAAAAAAGTTTATTTTACAACAACAAATTCTTTTTATAAAACATTGCCAAACGAAGGTAAACCCCCAAATCGGAAACCACTTTTGGGGGGGAAAAACGACTGATTCTATTTAATTAAAAAATTTTTATCCCCCCTGCGGGGATCTAAAAAATTATTAAATTGCTTTTTCTATAAAATTTTAAACTTGAAACCGGGGTTCCCCTCTTAAAATTTCCCCAAAAATTTTGAAGTTAAAAAAGAGGTTTTTGATGGAAAAAACTTTACGAAAATAAAATTTTTTGATTTTTATCGTTTTAGAAATTTGCTTAATAAATTTATTTTTCATTCGAAAAATTAAAAAATAAAAAACTTAGTTCGGCTTTAAAAAAAAGGGGGACTTCATTGTGAAATCGAGTTTAAAGTGGGGAAAAAAAAAATTTTTTCCAAAAACTTAAAATTTTGGGAAACAAAAAATTTTAAGAGGGTAACAAAAACCCCATTAAAATTTTAAAAGAACATGCAACGGGAAAGTTTTCCAAAACCTTTTTTTTTCCCCGTTTTAACGAATATTTCAAAGGATCCTTTTTTCTTTAAAAAACAATTGTGCCCCGTCCCTTTTTTCCCAAAAAAAATTAGCGTTGTTTTCGCTTAAGGTCGCGCCCCCAAAAAAATTTTAATTAAAATTATTTAAACCCCTTTTAAGGTCTAACGTAAAAATTTTTTTTCGAAAAGGTTTTTTTTACATTCTTTTGGAAAATTTTTTGGTACAAAAAAACAGGAGGCCCAAAAAAAGGGCCCTGGGCCATTTGTTAAATTTCCCCCTTTTAATTTTTTTTTCCCCCAAAATTCCCCCACAGTGGAAAACCAAAATTGTAACAGCCAAGGGGGTTTACGAGATGGAGTAACAAATAAAAAACTTTAAAAAATAAACAGGGAGCTGTCATTTCTGTTCCTTTTTGAATACCCTCATACACCACTTGGACCACCCCGATCCCTTATTGTGGCAAGATCAAATTTACAGGTTTTTTTTAATATTAGAAAATTTTAAATTGCACATTTTGGGGGTTTTCCCAAAAAAAAGGAAAAAACCCTCCTTTGGGTTTCCTTACAAGGGAGGTTTAAAATAGAATGGGGTTTTAAAACGTATTTATTTTAAAAATTTTCCCCCAAAACCCCGGAAATTCCCCCTTGCCGTTGGGGAACCATAAAATTTAAGGGGAAAAGTTGGCCTCCCAAATTTTCCTAAATTATTAAAAAATAACCCCCCCAAATAAAGGAAGGAAAAAGGATTTTTAAAAAATTTTTAAATGTTGGCGTCATTTTTATTTGGTCATAAAATCTTTAATTTTTTTTACCTTGAATTTTATTTTTTCCTAAAAAGGGGGTTTAAAAATTTGTTTTTCCCGGGGAAAGGGGGGGGGCCCCCTAAATAAACCAACGGGGATACGTTTTACGTTTTTTCCCTTGCTTTTTAAAAAGCCCCCTTGGCGGGAAATTCTGTAACCTTTTTTCTCAAATAATCAAACATTCACGAAACAAAAACTTTTTTTGAATCCCTTCCCCCTTGGGACCAGGGGGTCCCCAAAAAAATTGGAAGAACTGTCTTCAATTTTTCCTGGGAAGTTCCCTTTTTTAAAAGGGCCTTCCTCTACAGGGTTTGGCCTTACCGATTCCCATTTAATTTTGGGGTTTCCCCTAAATTTTGGGTTTTTCTGAAAATGCATTCCCGTTTTTCTTTTTAAAAAACCCCCTTTTTTTTTTCCCCTTTTTTAAAAAGGATTTTACCTTTAAAAACCCATTAGGCCCCTGTTTTATGTTTCAACTTTTTTGGTAAAAACTATGAAAAGGGCTAACCTTAAAGAAACAAAAAGTGTGGATCTAAAAAAAATTTTCAAATTTTAATTTTGGAAAAATTTTTGGGGCCCATTTTTCAACGCTAACAATTCATTTAAAAAACCCTTTTCCTTGCTTTTAAAAATGCACCTTAATCCCCGTATTTATGAATCAAAAGGGGTTTAAAAATTTTCACCCCCCCCCCAAAGTTGAAAAAATTTTTGAAAGTAACATCTGATTTACTAAAAAAAAAAAAGGCCCATTTAAAAAGGATGGAATTCCAAAACCCCTAATTTTCAAAGGGACTTTTTCAAAAAGTGGGAAAACAAACCTTTTGTAAAACCCCCCTTTTGTAAATTTTTTGGGGGGGAAAAAAAATCCTTTTAAATAACCCCCGGGGGGGTGACCCAAGGTTAAAAAAATTAAAGTACCCTTTTTAAATTTTAATAAGGGCCATCAATAACTGTGGGTTGGATTTTTTATGTGGGGGGCCCAGGAAAAAAAATTTAAAATTTTTTGGGGAAAAAAAAAGGGCTAAATTTTAACAAAATCAATGTTTTTTGGGAAAAAATATTCCCTGGCCCCCCAAAATAAAATTCGGGGCCTTGGGGGGGTAAAGTTCCGGCCTTTTCTTAAAAAAAAATGTTTTTTAATAAAAATTTATCTTGGAAAAAATGTTTTTTGTTGAAAAAATTTTCCAAAACAATAACAATCTAGACCCTTCAAAAGTTGTAAAAGGAAAACAACAACGGGAATTTTAAAAAGGAAAAACATTTGGCAAAAAAAAAATTAAATTCTTTTTAAAAAAAACCCATAAAAAAAAAATTTTTTTTTTTTTGGAATCAAAAAATCGCCCTTAAAAATTTTTCAACTGTTTTCCCGGAAAAAAAAAATGTTGGCCGGGGTTTAAGAAAAACCCTCCTTTTAAAGGGTTTTTTTGGGGGGGAATTTGCCAAAAGGAGCTATAAATTTATTCAGACCGAAAAAGTAAAGGGGGAAAAATTTTTAAAATTTTTTTAAAATTTTTTGTTGTTTTGTTCTTTATAAGATAAAGGGAAGTTTAAACCGCCACTTTTACGAAAAACTAAAACCTTTTTGGCCGGGAAACACCCCCAACTTACGGGGGCCTTTGAGTAAAAGGGGACAACCTTTTTAAATTTCCGGGACACTTTTTCCCCCCCAAAAAAAAAATTTATAAAAGGTCCTAAAAAACGGGGTTTTCCCCCAAAACCCCTCAAAAATTGGCAATCAAAGAAAAGAAAAAATTTGGGGGAAAAAACCCCCCCAACTGATTGTTTAAAGGGAAAGTGTTTTTAAAAAAATTTATAAGAAAGGATTTTTTGTTTTTTTAATTTTGGGAAAAAATATAAAACTTAAAATTATCCAAAAATAAAAAATTTTTGGAGGAGGGAACACGTGTTTTGAAATTCCTTTTTTGGCGTGAACCTTTCTCAATTTACACCAATTTTTGTTTTAAAAAAATGTAAATTTTTCTTTTTTTAAAAAAAAAATTGCATCTTTTAAAATTATTTTCTTTAATAAATAAAAAATTTTAAAGCCTTTTAAAAAAAAAATTTTTTCACTAAAAAATTTTTCAAAAATTTAACGGGGGTTTATTTTAATTAAAACTTTTATTTTTTTTGAAAACTTATTTAAAATTTTTTAAGAACCAAATTGGTTTGAAAAAATTTTTTTAAAACCCCCCGGCCCAAAAAAAAAAAATGCTTATACTGGAAAGAATTTTTCCAGGGGAAGGTTATTTAAACAACTTTGCACCAAAATTTCCCCCACTTTTTAATAAAATTAAGGTTTTACACTATAATTTTTTAGTTTTAAAATTCAAACCCCCAAATCCTCTGGAAATCCCCCAAAGGGGGAAAACGCGTAAAAAAAAAATTTTTTTGTAATCCAAAATGTCAAAAAAAAATTATTTTTTCCCAAGTAAAAAAATCTAATTTTAAATAATAATAAAAAAATTAAAACAATTTTCGGGTTTTTAAAACCGGGTTTATTATTCATTTTTTTTTTTTAACCCCTTAAAATCAATCAAAAAAAACCGAGAAAAATAATAAAAATGTAAAAAATTTTTTTAAATCTTTTGTTTCCAATACAAAATAGTCATTATCAAGTGCCCAAACTGATCCTTCCCCCCCTTTAATTTGAACTACCGAATTTAAATCATTTTTATATTCGCGGGGCCCCAAAATTTCAACTATGGTAACCAATTACATGTTTAAAAAGATTTGGTTTAAATTTAAAGGAACCCCAATTTTTTAGCCAAAACCAAAATTTCCCTCAAAACCTCACGTTTTATTGTCCGTGAAAAAAAAGACACTTGTTTTTCGCTAAAAAGTTTCCCCCAATTTTTGGAATTTGGGTTGTGTTTTTTTGTTCCCGGAGGGTTTTTAATTTTATTTTTTTTCATTTTACCTAGAATCTTGGTTAGGATTTCGCCCAAGGGGGTTATAGAAGGTTCTATTTTCCAACCCAAATTGGGGGGAAACATTTTGGGGAATTGGGGGAAAATCGGTTTTTTGGTAACAATTTTGGGGGCCATAAAAACCCCGGGAGTGTTTTTTGTGGGTCCCCAAAATTTTTCCTTCGGGTGAAAGGAGGAAATGTTTGGAAATTTTTACGTGTTTTTCCCCTTTCCCACCCCAATACAGAAAAGGGGTTTTTGGGGAAAGGGTGGGAGGGCGTTGGGGGGAAGGGGTTTTGGACCCCCCCCCCCCCGGGGTTGGGGCCCCGGTTTACCGGGAAATGGAAATAATTTTGGGGAAAAAGAAAGTACAACCGGGGCAGGATAATAAAGGGACAGTGGGTGTTCGGCGGAGTAGAACGTGGAACAACGAAGTCGTTCTTGGTGCCTGTGGAGACGAGAGATGCTGCTACCCTCTTAGGAATCCTGATGGAGTGGGTCCTACCAGGAACCACTATTATCAGTGATTGCTGGAAGGCCTACGACTGCTTGAGCCTGGAAGGATACTATCATCTCACGGTGAACCACTCCATGAATTTTGTGGATCCGATCACTGGTGCTCATACCAATACGGTTGAGCGGTTCTGGCGTGATGCTACGTCCACCATACCACGGTACGGTGTACGGAAGGGTGTACTTTGTTGGGTATTGGGCTAAACACCAGTTTAAGCGTAAATACCCAGCAATGAATGAGCGCTTCACCATTTCCTGCTCGCCGCAGTGACACTCTACGACCCTTCACAGTGAATCCTACCCAACAGCCAAAAGTTAGTGGTGTTACAGTTAGGCTCAGCTTACAATTTTCAGTAAAATGAATGAAAATATTCCATTAAATTCAATGTTTAACCGAAAGTTTTTTTTTAATTCTCATAAACTGGGCAACTTTTGTAAGGACGAAAATGTTCAAATTTCCTATAAAACGTCGCTTTCCCCCAAAAAATGTTCAATGTCCTTTCAAAATTGGCACATTTTATGGTTTCGAAAAAAGAAAAAAAAACGTTAAAAAGGCATAATTTTTTCTCAAAATTCTCATAAAATGGGCCACATTTTTATAAGGACACAAATGTTCAATTTTACTTTTTTTTTATTATTTTTTTGTTGTAGACTTTGAGAACCAGTCAGCTGTGATTTACGGCCTCCATTAGCATACGGAGCGGCGCACCGCTGCTGTCATGGTTTTACTATTCGCATTCAACAATTTATAGCCAGGTGTGTTCAACAATTTATAGCCAGGTGTAGCATGCACGACAGGATATAAATTAAACATTTTTACATCCTGCAACTGCCAAGGTGGTGGTGGTGGGATGGTTTACCGAGTCTGCCGATGGGTCACTTCGTCTGTAATAATGGAGAACCACAGGTCCACTAGTGCTGCAGCTGCATTGAACAAGCCATTGGAGAGGGTGAAGAGGACTTTACAGGAAGAAAGAAGACAGAAGACAACAACGGTGGTTAGAAAATTTAAATTGTCCAATTCAATCAAAAACAATCCAGCTTTTAGAACAAAACAAGACCAATCTAATACCTTTCAAATTATTTTCAAAGAAATGGTGCTGAAGAAGGCCTTAGAATTAGAGAACTTAGTATCTCCAATAGACGTGGAAGAAATGAAATTCAAAAGAATCAAGAAGGAAAAAAAATATCACCTTGTGGCGTATGAAAAAGACCACAAGGTGTTGTTGGTTAGATTACCAGCATGTGTGCCAAAACCACCAGAAACCATTTAGAACAAGAAGATATATTTCATAAGAACTGTAAACGGCATTAAATATGAATAAAATAAAATACTAACGTAATAATCACCAGCAAAATGACGATGACTAAAATCGAAATGTCAGCTGCGCGAGCCGCTCTTGGCGATTTCTTTGACATAGATGGAGCTACCATCGAGTTAATAGAAATAGACGAAGAGCAAAGCTACAAAGATTATTACTTGTCCATGTACCAGCGAATGCAAACAGCGGAAGCGTCGAATTTCGGTGCTAAAACTGAAGCAGAACGTAGTGTACTAGACCAGGACAAAATGATTGTGCTTGTGTCAAACTATACAGACATAAATGCGCACCGTGATGTTCCTCAGGACGAAGTATCGTATATCACCAAAGTCAAAATTGATAAGGAGACGTACAAAATACCGGTTCCAAAGAGAAACACCATCGATAAATGGCAAAACAGAGTGGATGCCTGGATTGCCGAGACAGAGGATGGCCTTAGGGACATTTCCGAGTTTCGTATCGAAGCGGTATAAAAGATGCAACGCAAAAAGCGAAAGGGGCAAAGATAGATGCGCCATCGCACAAGAAAAGTATTGCGCGAGCAATGCTACCTCTTCAACTGTTGGAACAAGAGTGGCAGCAGTGGTTGCAAAGGTTAGCTGATCAGTGTATACAAATTAAAGCAAAGATCGATCCAGCAACGGACGGACTATGGCTTTCAAAAGGAACATTGGACACGAAACCCGCAATCATAGCAAAGCGATTCTCAGCAGTTGAAAAAGTTAAGGAAATGTCTTACACGAACACACAAAATATTGCGAAAATGCACTTCTCTGACAAACCTAGTACTAGGGCTGAAGCAAAACTCAATCTGAGTGCAGCTTTTGACCAAACGATGTACCATCGAATAGTCCAGGAGCCAGAAAAGATGCTTGCAATAGCGTGCGTGCAGGCACAATTAACACCAATAGAAACGCTAGCAGTAGTGTTTCCGGCGCGAGAGAAATCCAGCGACAACGTATGCCTGGCATGCGGAGTTGCCTCCGTGCTAAGTAGTACAATGTATCATCCTAAATGTTCAGTAATTGAATGGCTCATTACACATGGCCCATTTAACTACAATGATCAAGAAGGACTCATTGTGCAGGAGAAAAGGCAGTATCTAGATGCTGCACAAAGAGGGAAAATAGCAAGGCTTCTAAACATGTACCATAGGTTGCACAAAGATATAGTTGTGGAACATAGTGGAGGTACAACCGTCTGGAGTCGTAATGACAAAGGCGTGTTGACCAGAAGTGAGCTAAACAGAATCCCTCAAGAAGATCAGATCGGGTCTCATGCGTGGAGAATCAAGCATGGATTCTCAAAACGTTGACTCAAAATCTGTTCTACGTCTCTTCGGAGGCAAAGACGGAGTTACGCCCGTCGGTTGATAATCTGATTTAGTTCAGAGTCAATTGAGTAGATGCACTTTAGCACAGTGCGTTGGAGTGACGCCCAACAATTGATCAAATCCATCATTTAGATCATGACAGTCATTTAAATTTTGTTGTAAAATATACATATTTTAACAATGGTTGTGATATACATGTTATAAAAGAACAATGTATATCACAACCATCTATAAATTTTAGTAATATATACTTACCTTTGGTTAAAGAAGAAATCAAACATAAAATAATTAATTGTAAATCATATTTTCCAGTTTAGTATTATATTTAAATTACTTTCTACTAATCCATTTAAGTTTTAAATTCATTAAAAAATATCTATATTTTATAATATTTTAATTTATATTGTTTTAAACATATGTTTTTTCTGTTTACAAAAACTGATGATGCCTTAACCGGCGAAAGCGCTATTTAAATTAAAAAAATTGTGGAATAATTTTAAAAATGTGTTCTTCTTTAAACCCAACGTTATTCCATCAAGTATATACAACAGAAAATGAATAAAATAAACAACAAAAACAAAAAACAAACATTATTACTTAGAGAGTTAGTTCGTGTAGCGGTAGACACGTCGTACTTTCAGTGTCTACTGTGCACAAACTTCTCCATAAGAATAATCTAATTCGATATCGTCATAAACGGAATTTTCTAAGTCCAGTATGTAGGATAGAATGTATTATACACATCTTGCAAACTACATTTTACTAAGCAACGAGGAATTTTCTAAGTCCTCGATTTACACTTTGAATGCGGATGATCTACGATCAACTCTGTGTTTTAGCATGGTCTTACCAGTGGATCAACTCTGTGTTTTAGCATGGTCTTACCACTGTGTCGCCTATGCACACAGTGACACGAAATTCTACAGAACGCTAGTGTGGACGGTTTTCCTGTGTTGTAGGACCCATATTGAGTTGTGGTGGGGGTTGGAGGGGCCCCTCCAACCCTATGGCGGGAATTGATGGATGAGTGAGTGATGTCGTCTGCTTTACAGATCACAATTGTTTTATGTAAAGTATTATAAGTGTTATAATCAATCAGTAAGTATTATAATCGATTAATTCCTTATCACTATCTTTAAAGAATGTTAAACATACATAATCATCAATCTTACTAAAAGACTGTTGGTCTTTTAAATGTTCATTGCACTTTGCACACAAATTGCATGTTGCCATCAATGTACATATACACATAACCACACAGTATTGCCATGTCTAATTTATTTAAGTATTCATCAATGTTGTACATAGTTGTTGTTTAATATTTATACAAGTTATTATCAAGTCTAGCTTGATGGCATAAGTCATCTTTCAACACTTATTAGCATGCTAATGTAAAATGTTGTATCTTTGTCGCATGTATTTTGTAGTGATACAAAATACAAAGATAATTTTGTAAGTGAATTTCTAACAGACTTTTTTAATTTGATATTTTCACTACTTAATATATAATTAGTAGTCAAACCACAACTTTTTAATGTATTAGTTTTCTTTGCTTTTAAATCAATAAAATATTATTTTTATTGATAGTAACAACTCATAAGAAATGTGAATTAGTTAACAATACATATGTTTGAAAAAGTCAAGTAATTTAGTACAAGAAATGCTGATTGATCTCATCACAAATAAATTTCTCATAGTTGTCAGACAAAATATGCTATAAATCATTTCATAATAATTTAGTTTTTTTAACATAAATCACTAAAGATCTGTTGTTATTTTTGTTATTTATTTATATTATGGAAACCTTATTATTAGGAAGTGAAAAACATACAAATATTGTTTCTTTTTTTAGAAGAAATGTATCTCAACAAAAATTAATATGGTACATCAAAGAAAATTTTATAAAAAGAAAAAAATATTGAAAAAACCTACAAAACCCATCCTTACTTGTAAGGAAAAAAATGATATCAGTTTGAATTTGATAATGGACACAAATGATGTTATGTAAGTAATATCAGTGTGTGTGTGTGTGTGTGTGTGTGTGTGTGTGTGTGTGTGTGTGTGTGTGTGTGTGTGTGTGTGTGTGTGTGTGTGTGTGCGCGCGTGTGTGTGTGTGCGTGCGTGCGTGTGTATGTGGGTTAAATAGAAACTATGACTAGTATTAATAATATATGACTAATATTTATTTATTTTACGGACAAAGCCATTTACATAATTTACAATTTCATACATTAATATATACTCCGTGATGGGAAGATGAATAATACAGTAATGCAATAACTAGCACAGGTAGACTAATATGTGTTATAAATTAGAATAAAGGTAACAGTAAATAAGATAACTATATAATATACAATAATGAGATAACAGATAATAACAACGACTACATGTGAATATGATAGATAACTATAAATATTATTTGCCCAATCCAAGGTGTATGTTATGGAACAAAAAAGTGAATGAAATCAACATGACAAATATAGAGATTGAATCATTAATAATATGAATGAAAAATACAACAAAAAAACAATTTGATTTGACAACATTACAAATTATACAACAAGAATAACAATAAATATTAAGTAAACAGCACGAAAAAATTTGCATAACTATTATATTATACAAACGTGTACATGCCAGGGTATGAAACATATCAAATTGCATGTCTGAAAAACAAATAAAAATGTAAATTTAGGAAAATAATTACTATTGCTACAGATAGTGAAGAAGAATGTAGAAATCAATTTGAGTCGGAACAATTTTTAAATGAATAATCTAGGAATAAATAAAATTGATGATTATACTTGCATCTTATTGATTTATTCATTACGCAATCAGATATTTAGTCTAGACTAGTAGGCCTATTTATTACTAATATCTTTGCAATAATTGTTGCAGTATTACACACAATTATTTCCTGAGATAAAAGAGAAAATTGTATTGGAAGTCATTTATAAGAGAAATGATAACATGACATTTCACATTAAATTTTAATATATACAGTCATTATTCATTAAATATCATTTGGTCCTTATTTGCACCCAATTCAGTTGTTCATTTACAAAATATCATTTTATTTGTTGACATGTGTCATTAAATTTTCAGGCTTTAAGATAATCCTGAAATTGATGTAAATAATACACCTTTTTATTGTAAATAGATATAAATAACAAATTGTAAATATTTGCTGCAAGTATTTTGTCAACTGTTTCTTCAGTCTCTGTAAGTACATTAGTTCTATAAATTAACTATAATTAAAATTCATAGAAATAAGATAGACAATACAAATTAAGTCCAGTAGGTCTGGTCTAATAATTGACAAGCATATCAAGATAAGCAAACCAAAAGCCAGACAGCTCCTCTACAGCTGACTGTCTAGACAAGTAGAAGCTCTCTCTTGCGTCTCAAATTGACAACGACCACATTAAACGCCGTTTCCCCCACCACAACTCAATATGGGTCCTACAACACTAGTAAACCGTCCACACTAGAGTTCTGTCGAAATTCTTGGTTCTCATGCAGGCTTGTAATAACTCAGCGGTGGGGGGTATTGAGGCGGGGCTTAGAGAGTGGTGGGGAGGGGATCCAGGTACCTAATATGCATGGTAGCGCTAACTCAGTATACTTGTAGCTCTCGACCAGTACACATGGATTCTCTTCTCCTCTGCAAGATAGTACAGTTTCTACGTCAACAACTAGTGTCCGCAAAGTTGAAACTGCATTGGCTTCTGATGTTCCGAATCCATTTCAAGTACAAGATGTGAGCAGCAATACATCTTGTGATGTTGAAGCAATTTTGGACTCATTGTTAGGTTTTGAGATAGCTGTTTATCATGTCTCTTAGAGTTAACCCACAAAATGATAAGGTCGCGCTCCGTGATACTTCAGGTCACGTTTCAAGTGATAGGGTCGCGAAGCGCGACCTTTACGAGACCCGCGATTACGATACGTAAATATTATGCCATCTCATTACCTATATTACATATATTTGTGTAGAAGAAATACTGATCTACTCATAGATGTAAAAAAAAATCATACTCTATGGCAACTTTGTATTACGTACGATATCATATGTACGTCAGTTAGGTGACTGACCACAGTCAAGAAGGCGAGTCGTGAGTGTGTTTGTTGTTGTTTATTGCTTGTTTACTATGTGATGACGTATTTTATATCAATTCAGTTTCGTGTTTTATTAGTTTTTAGTTGTGTATAGTTGTCAATATGAGTGAACTTAGCCGTTCAAGTGCTATTAGAAACTGTATATTAGAAGATTCATCTGACCCTGACAGTGACATCAACGCTGATGTGGAAGATTTCTCAAGTGGAAGTGGTGAGGAGTATCAACCAAATAATGACGATATTTATAGTGACAGTGATTCTGAAGCTGAAATAGTGTTCAATCCTAATGTGCCATGTACAAGTGGATTACAACAGTTGAGTTGGGTTAGGCCTAGTCCTATTCAACGTCAGAGCTCTTCAAGTAGCCTAGATGGAAGCTTGCCACCTTCACCCAGTTCTGTACAACAACCTAATCCTCAAGTTCAAGGTAGGCCTGCACCTAATTGGATAAGGGTTTATCCACCTGAACCATCTGTTGATGTGGCTGCAGCATTTACGGTAAGAAATACTGGATGTAGAAATCTTCCACCTCGCAATAGCCTACCAATTCAATATTTCTATTTGTTCTTTACTGATGTTATTTGGAACCTCCTTGTAAAAGAAACAAACACCTATGCTGCAAAACAAATAGATAATAAAAGAGATTCAGATTCATTTTCTCGGTTCAGTCGTTTGAAGCGGTGGGTAAATGTGACTAAAGCAGAAATGAAACGCTATATTGTTATCACTATCAACATGGGCCTAAATTATAAAAATAATATGGTTCATTATTGGTCAACCTATGTATCACAGAAATGTCAATATTATTCTGATTCCATGTCCGTGAATAGATTTCAAGCTATTCGATCGAATTTTCACATAAGTTCACGTCCATCAATCCTAAAGGGTCAACCTGGGCATGACCCATGGTACAAATTGCGTGAGTTTTATGACAGTATGAATAGGGCTTTCAAAAAACATTTCCTGCCAGGACAGAATGTAGCTATTGATGAGTCTATTGTAGGGATGAAGAATAGGTGCTCGTTTATCCAGTACCTACCCAACAAAATGCATGCCCGATGTGTGAAGAAGTTTGAGTTGTGCAATAGTCAATCAAGCTATGTTCTCCATTCTGAACTTTATAGTGGTAAGGGATTTTTAGAATCTGCAGGAAATGAAATGAAATGAAAAACATTTTATTTTCTGAGGCAAAGTTAGGACCATTAGGTCCTCTCTTACACTTAACCTCATAAAGAAAAATTAATACTTAACTAAAATGAGTATATCTAAAGAGTTCTTATGTGTTCACTGCTGCTGAGCACATTATTTATAAGTTAAACAACAATTTTAAAAAATCAGAGTTTTAAGATAATTCAAACTAAACAAATTAAGCATAAAGCATGAAAGAACATAAAACAAAGAAGAAAACAAAAACTATTACTTACATGAAAAAATAAATAAATAAAATAAAATAAATAAACAAATAAAAAATAAATAATAAATAAAAAATATATAATGAATAAAATAATAATAAATAAAAAGTATTCCATGTTCACAACAAACATACATCATACATACACTCAGTCCAGCATTGACAGCACGGCCAAGGCCTACAACCCCCACGAATCCGCCGACAACCACTCCCTTAGTGCCGCAACAAACCGAGCTCGACTATCAATATTTCGAATTGAAGGATCAAGTTTATTCCACAGTCTGCAGGCAGTGACAGTAAAAGATCTATTGTAAATTGCTGTTCGATGAGCTGGAATAGTTAACATTGAAGAACCCTGACGCGTGTCCCGATTACTTATGCTGAAGTTAAACACAAAATTTGAAGCTAAATAAGAAGGATTTTTGGATTGAAGAACATTGTACAGTAAAGATAAAATTTTGACCTTTCTGTACTCAAGTAACTTTAGTAAATTTAGCCGTCTGAAGTAAGGAGTGATATGTTCATCTCGACGAAGATTGAAAATATAACGTAGACAGTAGTTCTGCGCTCGTTGAAGTTTATCAGAAAGATGGGTAGGCATGTCATTGATGACAATGTCGCAGTAGTCAAAGTGGGGAAATACAAGAGTTTTCACTAGCATAATCTTAACATCTAAAGGTAAACAGTTATAATATCTCTTAAGAGTGTGAATACCAGCAAAAACCCTATTACATATTAAAGATACATGATCAGACCATGTAAGTGTAGTATTCATAAGGAGTCCCAAGTTCTTAATTTTGTCACAGTAGTTAAGCGAATTATTATCAATAGAGATACGGGGTACTGTATCAAGATCAATCTGTGCCATCAGTCTGTTATGTCCAATAATAATAGGTTGAGTCTTGTTGTTGTTCAGTCTTAAGCTGTGCCTGAACGCCCAGTCACCAATAGATTTAATGTCAGAATTCATTCTATTAACCCCTTCATTTAAGTCTGATACATCAACGTGAGAGTATATTTGTAAATCGTCAGCATAAAGGTGATATTTACAGTGAGAAATGCTATTGGACAAGTCATTGATGTACAAAGTAAACAGTAGAGGTCCAAGTACAGAGCCCTGAGGGACACCTTTGGTTACACTTCCCCAATTAGAGTATTCGTTATTCACATGTACACGCTGACGCCTGCCAGTCAGATAGGACTCAAACCAGGAAATACTGTCAGACGAGAAACCAAGATGAGAGAAAGTTTGACTTTGAGCAGTGGATGATAGACACAATCAAACACTTTAGAAAAATCAAACAGAGTGAGCAATGTCACTTGTCTGATGTCCATAGCTTTTCGAATATCCTCAGTGACAACGACATTGGACCATCCAAAGATCGCTCTGTCATTATAAGATGGCTAAGATCTAATTATCAGGATCCTGTAGCCTTTTTGAACGATATTGGAGAAAATGGATTTAATCCTGACACCAAGGTTGCTGGGGTTTACCCAAAGGAGAGAGAAGGAAAAAACCAGCCTCGACTATTTGGTCTAATGCCTCTACAACGAAGGCTCTATATAGTAGTAATAACTGAAGCTCTAATCGCTGACTTTATCTTAAAATACTTCCCGGAAATTACTATGACGTATGACCAGTCCTCCCTCATGACCAGGTTACATGGAGTCACAAAGAAGTTATCAGATGGCGCCACAGTTAGAGCCATCCCGATTGTCACTAACATTGACTTCGAAAAATGGAACTCCAACATGAGGGAGGAGGAAACACTGGAGATTTTCAAAGATTTTGATAGACTGTTCGGACTGAAGCAAGTGTTTAGTCGATCTCATGAACTCTTTTCAGATTGTACTTTCTACCTTGCAGATGGTACCATCACTCCCAAATGGACAGCGGACGGAGTTATGTATGGTCCTGGAACATGTGGGGGCCACCTAGGAGGAATAGAGGGACTCAGACAAAAGGGATGGACTGTATTTACAGCTGTTATACTCAAATACGTCTGTGATTGGAAACACGTCAAAGAGGTAATCAAGTACTCGTAACATCTTACTTTCCTCAAATCAATCAAACAATTGCACAGCAACATGACTTGTTTTTGAATCACCTGAATTGATTCACCTCTTGGAATCACCTCTCGGGCACCATTGGACCTCCCATGAAATTGGAAGAATCGTGGTCATCGTCGAATTTCTTCACATACGGGAAGTTCCCATTATTGAAGGGCGTTCCTCTGAGCATGTCATTGAAGCGCATTAGCCGATGTGGCCATTTAAATAATCAAGGGATACCCAGCCTCGACTCTGTGTTTAAGTTCTATAACTGCAAATGTTTCATCTACCGTATCCTTGTCTAAAAATCCCATCACCCCCATCTTAGTTGCATCATTTGAATCATATTCAGCCATCTATCAGCACTTAACACAACCCATGTATGGACCCTGCATACTACCGATACTAACTAATATATCGGTGAAGATACCCACTGGAGAAGGCGGTCAACGACAAATTAAAGAGAACTTAACAGATAGAATGCGATGCATGATTAGAAATCCTCAACATCTATCTCTGATACTGTGTTGGATACCAAGTGCTCTTGGTGGTTATCCAGTCTTTCAAGCGACTGATACAATGATGCATGGGTTCCCAGGCCCTGTATCTCTCGCATTGTGGGAAGTCAAAAGATGCTACCAATTGTAATGCCCGCTGATTTATCCAGAATCAAATATGGATGCTGAAAGTTTTGCATCCTCGCGTCAACCCTAGTGTGAACGAAGAATTACAGCCAAAGTCAACCATCTGAATTTACTAAGAGGACCAAGACCAGAAGACCGGTTAAAATGGTATCTGTAAAATACAAAATCCTAATATTATCGAGCGTTCCTTCTGTTTACGACACTGAATCATGAACCGCAAAACTCATTTCGATGGCCTGCCATCCCGTATGCATTTGTCCGGGTTACCCAAGGCACTGAAATAAGGTACAAAAGCTTATTTGATAGCATGAGGCTCGTAACAACGAAGCTGTATATGGATTATGAGCTCTAATCGCTGACTTTATCTTAAAATACTTCCGAATTACTATGAGTATGACATACCTCCTCTCATGACTAGGTTACATGGAGTCACAAAGAAGTTATCAGATGGCGCCAAGTTAGAGCATCCGATTGTCCTAACATGACTTCGAAAAATGGAACTAAACATGAGGGAGGAGGAAACATGGAGATTTTCAAAGATTTTGATAGACTGTTCGGACTGAAGCAAGTGTTTAGTCGATTATGAACCTTTTCAATTGTATTTACCTTGCAGATGGTAATCACTCCCAAATGGACAGGACGGAGTTATGTATGGTCCTGGAAATGGGGGGGCACCTAGGAGGATAGAGGACTCAGACAAAAGGATGGACTGTATTTACGCTGTTATACTCAAATACGTCTGTGATTGGAGACAGTCAAGTACCAACTCCTTGGACAAGGAGTAATCAAGTACTCGTAACATCTTACTTTCCTCAAATCATCAACAATTGACACAAATGATTGTTTTTGAATCACCTGAATCAGTTCTTGGGCACCATTGGCCTCCCATGAAATGGAAGAATGTGGTCATCGTCGAATTTTTCACATACGGGAAGTTCCTTATTGAAGGGCGTTCCTCGAGCATGTCATTGAAGCCATTAGCGATGTGGCCATTTAAATAATCAAGGGATACCCAGCCACTCTGTGTTCTATAACTGCAAATGTTTCATCTACCGTATCCTTGTCTAAAAATCCCATCACCCCACTTAGTTGCATCATTTGATCATATTCAGCCATCTATCAGCACTTAAACAACCATGTATGGACCTGCATACTACCGATTAAACTATATATCGGTGAAGATACCACTGTGAAGGCGTCAAGACAAATTAAAGGATAACAGATAGAATGCGATACATGATTAAAATCTCAACATCATCTTGATACTGTGTTGGATACAAGTGCTCTTGGTGGTTATCCGGTCTTTCAAGCGACTGATACAATGATGCATGGGTTCCCAGACCCTGTTTCTCTCGCATTGTGGGAAGTCAAAAGATGCTACCTTGTAATGCCCGCTGATTTATCCAGAATCAAATTATGGATGCTGAAAGTTTTGCATCCTCGCGTCAACCCTAGTGTTAACGAAGAATTACTTTGCCAAAGTCCAACCAGTCTGAATTTACTAAGAGGATCAAGACCAGAAGACCAGGTTAAAAGATTGGTACTGAGATATCTACCCAAAATCCCTAATATTATAAACGAAGCGTTCCTTTACTTCTTCGAGCAAAGTCAGGAGGATCAGAAGCCTCTTGCTAAAACCCTCTTTTCGATGGAGCCATGCCATCCCCGGATAATGGCATCCATTTATGAATCAACACCAACGGGGGTGGCCCAAGGAATCACCAGAAAATTACAGAGTACCAAAACATTACAACTTATGATGAATGAAGGGCTCGATAACGAACTAAGCATGTGGGATATGGATTCTTTCCTCCATGATGAAGGGGCCAGACTGAATAAACCAAAAAGATTTACAGAATTAAATTATGTGTATGAAAATAAACAGCTCTGCTCAATCCTTCTAATCATAAATCAACCTGATTTCTTGGAAGAAATAGTTCACACATGCAGCACCCGTCAAGCAGATGAACTTAGAACTAAATCATGGGGCAAAGACCTGAAGGGGGTAACAGTTGCATTGCCCATGGAGGTGATCAAACCAACAGGAAGTGAGGCATTTACTAAGAAAGTAGTTATGCACATAATGGAAAAGTGTGATTTGCTTGATAAAAATTACCACTTATATACAGATAACTATTATACTAAGATTCCGTTAGCAGAGAAGCTCTGTGAAAGGAAAACATATCTAACTGGAACAGTTGATAAAAGGTCAAAAGACATCTGTGCAGCAGCTGTAAATCATAAATTGGCTCCTAAAGAAACCTTATACTTTAGAAAAAATAAAATTTTGATGGTAGGATATATGCAGAAAAAGACTCGAAAGCCCATGTACATTTTATCAACTGCTTTTCACGCAGAAGACAAATTGATTCGAAGCAAAAACAGTGGTTTGGAAGCAATAAAGCCTAGCCTTATCAAGGAGTACAACTTATGTATGGAGGAGTTGACACAAAGGATAGATCTATTTACCATTTGACTAGTACAAGACCAGCAAAAAAGTACTGGCGAAAAATATTTGACAATTTTCTCGACATGGCATTATTGAATGCATATGTTCTTTATAAGTATAACACTGACGAGCCTTTAGACCGCCACTTCTTCACAGTAGAAATACTAGAATCTCTTGTGGATAACCAAGCAGAAGCAGTGCCTCAACCTACTGCTATGGGACCTGGAGGTGACAACAGCGGACACAGCCTAGTTCATCTTCCTGGTGTCCAGCTACGTGTGTGCGTAATATGCTCAACAAAGGAAAAGAAATCCCGTAGTCACTTCTGGTGCCCTGGATGCAACTGTGGTGTCCATCCTAACTGCTACAGTAAATTGGAACACTTCAGAAGAAACAGAAGAAAACTTCAGAAGAGGAGGAGGGAAGACACCCACAGAAATAAATAAATAATAATAACATACACGGTATGTTTACAATAAAAGCTGTTTTTAAGGATTCCTACACAAAGGGTTTAAATGAAACATTTAATAATTTTACTAAAGAACAAATCAAGAAACTACACATAGGGGACGAAACAACCTCCCCCCCCCCCGGTAGGGGTGTTCACTACGGAATCAAGGTACGGAATCAAGTAATGACCCATCCGCCCACCCGGTCTCATACAAGTACAGTGGTAATGACCCACCCACTCACCCATACACGTACAGTGGTAATGACCCACCCACCCACCCATACACGTACAGTGGTGATGACCCACCCACCCACCCATACACGTTCAGTAGTAATGACTGACTCTGACTCTAATTAGTAAGAAAGTGTTTTTTGTAAATAATAATTGTATATAGAAAGTGACATTTTTGTTTATTGTAATTTGAGAAAATATGAAGACATTGCAAATTTATCCTCAAAATAGAAGAAACTGTAAATTTTGTGAGTTTGATGGCCAGCACTACAGTGTTGTGGAAAATTCCTCATTTTTGGCGTAGCACAATTTCTACAAGATATCACACCAATGTTGTATTATGACAAGTAAGTGCCTACTATTATATATTTTCTTTTTTAGAATAAAATTCTGCATCTTTTGTATATCTTGGATTTTTCATTACTATAACTGGAAATATTTTATAAGGCCTCAAAATGAAATTTTGTATAAGAACAATTTTTTCACTTCCAAAAAAATGCTTTTTTGAGGGTTATAACAGGGTGGGGTATTAATTTTAATTACACAACATTGTTCCCCACTTTCTTCTGAACAATTCAATATATAATAAGTCTTACAGATACCAAATTTGAAATTGCAAACAATTTTTTACTGAAACCCTGCACAGAAGGCAAAAATTTCTTATCACTGGAAAGTAATTTTATCATCATTTTGTGGGTTAAGGAAATTATTTATAACACAGTTCATTTGTCGACTTCGCAAGATCTCCACGTTTTTAATAAAGAGTTAGAGGATCTGTTATCGACTGGATACACTGTAACTTTGGAGGTATTTGCAACAACTACAGACACCACAACTGCCGTGGACATGGAATATGCACCGACAAGGAGAAACGACAAGTGAAGAAGAACAAATTTTGTGTTTGTAAATACCTGTGTAATGTGCTAAAAAGAAAACTAGTATTATCTCACTATTTGTAAAACAATCATAATAATAATAATAATAATAATAATAAAACAATATTAACAGAGATCTTGCACGAGTTTTATTCGATAGTACTCATTCGGTTCTTTATATTCGATTAACAATCGAATCAAAAACAACCGAATGAATACTACAATCGAATGGAAATCGTGCAAGATCTTTTTTAAAACTTCTATTGAATGACCTCGACATACATAACCCGTGACGTCACTGTCCCCATCATCAGCTGACGTCACAAGCTGACGTCACTCAGCTCCTCTTTTCCCTTTAACTTTGACAGCTCACCGGAAGTCGTAAATCACTTTTATCGATTGGCGCAGCGGCCCTATTTTCACACTACTCAGGCTAACCAATTGGAATTGACTGATTAAAAAGCCAGTTGGTCGCTAGTGAATAGAAGGGAACGGCGGAAGCGTTAGTCCAACACAAACCTCCCTGCTAACGCATTCACAGTTTACCTTGTGCCGTGTGTTACGGACGACACATTTGTGCGTTATCGACTAAAACAGCCTATTACCGCCAATTATTGGTTTAATTTTGTGTGTGATTGTTTTGTGTACAGTGCATTTGTGTTAGTAGTTTATCTTACTTTTTCAGGTGTATTCCATGGCGCTAGCAAGTCGTGTGTGTGAAGGATGTTGGACCACATTGTGCGGCTCAGTGACGACGAGGTGGTCGACTTACTAATCACACACGGCATATTGCGGGGGAAAAGCACGTGTGGCAAGTGTGGGGAGAATCTGGTTCTAGATAGGAAGCGGCTTGTTTTTAGATGTAACAAGTCGTTTGTGGTGGGCCATAAGAAACGCCGCAGCTGTAACTACATCAAGTCGGTCCGCCCAAACAGCTTCCTATCGGGTGCCAAAGTCCCCGCACGAAAATGTTTGGAAATGTCAGCGTGCTTTCTCCACCTCAAGCCACCTCACCAGCACCTCATCATGAACAGCTGCGGTGTCACGTCAACGACGGTGGTCGACTGGTACTCGTATGTGCGGGAGGTGTTTGTCGACCACCAACACCGGCACTCTGAGGTGCTTGGCGGCCCCGGTTGTACCGTCGAAATCGACGAAACTAATATTGGGAAAAGAAAGTACAACCAGGACAGGATATTAAAGGGACAGTGGGTGTTCGGCGGAGTAGAACGTGGAACACCGAAGTCGTTCTTGGTGCCTGTGGAGACGAGAGATGCTGCTACCCTCTTCGGAATCCTGATGGAGTGGGTCCTACCAGGAACCACTATTGTCAGTGATTGCTAGAAGGCCTACGACTGCTTGAGCCTGGAAGGATACTATCATCTCACGGTGAACCACTCCATGAATTTTGTGGATCCAATCACTGGTGCTCATACCAATACGGTTGAGCGGTTCTGGCGTGATGCTACGTCCACCATACCACGGTACGGTGTTTGGAAGGTGCACTTTGTTGGGTATTGGGCTAAACACCAGTTTAAGCGTAAATACCCAGCAATGAATGAGCGGCTTCACCATTTCCTGCTCGCCGCAGTGACACTCTACGACCCTTCACAGTGAATCCTACCCAACAGCCAAAAGTTAGTGGTGTTACAGTTAGGCTCAGCTTACAATTTTCAGTAAAATGAATGAAAATATTCCATTAAATTCAATGTTTAACCAAAAGTTTTTTTTTTTAAATTCTCATAAAATGGGTAACTTTTGTAAGGACGAAAATGTTCAAATTTCCTATAAAATGTCACTTTCCCCCAAAAAATGTTCAATGTCCTTTCAAAATTGGCACATTTTATAATGGTTTCGGAAAAAAAAAAAACGTTCAAAAAGCATAATTTTTTCTCAAAATTCTCATAAAATGGGCCACATTTGTATAAGGACGAAAATGTTGAATTTTACTTTTTTACTATTATTTTTTTGTTGTAGACTTTGAGAACCAGTCAGCTGTGATTTACGGCCTCCATTACCATACGGAGCGGCGCACCGCTGCTGTCATGGTTTTACTATTCGCATTCAACAATTTATAGCCAGGTGTGTTCAACAATTTATAGCCAGGTGTAGCATGCACGACAGGATATAAATTAAACATTTTTACATCCTGCAACTGCCACGGCGGTGGTGGTGGGGTGGTTTACCGAGTCTGCCGATGGGTCACTTCGTCTGTAATAATGGAGAACCACAGGTCCACTAGTGCTGCAGCTGCATTGAACAAGCCATTGGAGAGGGTGAAGAGGACTTTACAGGAAGAAAGAAGACAGAAGACAACAACGGTGGTTAGAAAATTTAAATTGTCCAATTCAATCAAAAACAATACAGCTTTTAGAACAAAACAAGACCAATTTAATACCTTTCAAATTATTTTCAAAGAAATGGTGCTGAAGAAAGCCTTAGAATTAGAGAACTTAGTATCTCCAATAGACGTGGAAGAAATTAAATTCAAAAGAATCAAGAAGGAAAAAAAATATCGCCTTGTGGCGTATGAAAAAGACAACAAGGTGTTGTTGGTTAGATTACCAGCATGTGTGCCAAAACCACCAGAAACCATATAGAACAAGAAGAAATATTTCATAAGAACTGTAAACGGCATTAAATATGAATAAAATAAACAACAAAAAAACAAAAACAAAAAACAAACAATATACTTAGAGAGTTAGTTCGTTGTAGCGGTAGACACAATCGTACTTTCAGTGTCTACTGTGCACAAACTTCTCCATAAGAATAATCTAATTCGATATCGCAATAACGGAATTTTCTATGTCAGTATGTAGGTTAGAATGGTATTATTACACATCTTGCAAACTACATTTTACTAAGCAACGAGGAATTTTCTAAGTCCTCGATTTACACTATTGGAATGCGGATGATCTACGATCAACTCTGTGTATTTAGGATGGTCATACAGTGGATCAACTCTGTGTTTTAGCATGGTCTTCCTAACTGCGTCGCCTATGCACACAGTGACACGAAATTCTTGGTTCTCATGCGGGCTTGTAATAACTCAGCGGTGGGGGGTATTGAGGCGGGGCGTAGAGAGTGGTGGGAGGAGGGATCCAGGTAACCTAAACTATGCATGGTAGCGCTAACTCAGTATACTTGTAGCTCTCGACCCAGTACACATGGATTGTCTTCATCCTCGCAAAATAGTACAGTTTCTACGTCAACAACTAGTGTGTTTCGCAAAGTTTTGAAACTGCATTGGCTTCTGATGTTCCGAATCCCGAATCCATTTCAAGTACAAGATGTGAGCAGCAATACATCTTGTGATTGTTGAAGCAATTTTGGACTCATTGTTAGGTTTTGAGATAGCTGTTTATCATGTCTCTTAGAGTTAACCCACAAAATGATAAGGTCGCGCTCTGTGATACTTCAGGTCACGTTTCCAGTGATAGGGTCGCGAAGCGCGACCTTTACGAGACCCGCGATTACGATACGTAAATATTATGCTATCTCATTACCTATATTACATATATTTGTGTAGAAGAAATACTGATCTACTCATAGATGTAAAAAAAAAAAATCATACTCTATGGCAACTTTGTATTACGTACGATATCATATGTACGTCAGTTAGGTGACTGACCACAGTCAAGAAGGCGAGTCGTGAGTGTGTTTGTTGTTGTTTATTGCTTGTTTACTATTTGATGACATATTTTATATCAATTCAGTTTCGTGTTTTATTAGTTTTTAGTTGTGTATGTAGTTGTATATAGTTGTCAATATGAGTGAACTTAGCTGTTCAAGTGCTATTAGAAACTGTATATTAGAAGATTCATCTGACCCTGACAGTGACATCAACACTGATGTGGAAGATTTCTCAAGTGGAAGTGGTGAGGAGTGTCAACCAAATAATGACGATATTTATAGTGACAGTGATTCTGAAGCTGAAATTGTGTTCAATCCTAATGTGCCATGTACAAGTGGATTACAACGTTGAGTTGGGTTAGGCCTAGTCCTATTCAACGTCAGAGCTCTTCAAGTAGCCTAGATGGAAGCTTGCCACCTTCACCCAGTTCTGTACAACAACCTAATCCTCAAGTTCAAGGTAGGCCTGCACCTAATTGGATAAGGGTTTATCCACCTGAACCATCTGTTGATGTGGCTGCAGCATTTACTGTAAGAAATACTGGATGTAGAAATCTTCCACCTCGCAATAGCCTACCAATTCAATATTTCTATTTGTTCTTTACTGATGTTATTTGGAACCTCCTTGTAAAAGAAACAAACACCTATGCTGCAAAACAAATAGATAATAAAAGAGATTCAGGTTCATTTTCTCAGTTCAGTCGTTTGAAGCGGTGGGTAAATGTGACTAAAGCAGAAATGAAACGCTATATTGTTATCACTATCAACATGGACCTAAATTATAAAAATAATATGGTTCATTATTGGTCAACCTATATATCACAGAAATGTCAATATTATTCTGATTCCATGTCCGTGAATAGATTTCAAGCTATTCGATCGAATTTTCACATAAGTTCACGTCCATCAATCCCAAAGGGTCAACCTGGGCATGACCCATGGTACAAATTGCGTGAGTTTTATGACAGTATGAATAGGGCTTTCAAAAAACATTTCCTGCCAGGACAGAATGTAGTTATTGATGAGTCTATTGTAGGGATGAAGAATAGGTGCTCGTTTATCCAGTACCTACCCAACAAAAGGCATGCCCGATGTGTGAAGAAGTTTGAGTTGTGCAATAGTCAATCAAGCTATGTTCTCCATTCTGAACTTTATAGTGGTAAGGGATTTTTAGAATCTGCAGGAAGTGAGGCATTTACTCAGAAAGTAGTTATGCACATAATGGAAAAGTGTTGATTTGCTTGATAAAAATTACCACTTATATACAGATAACTATTATACTAAGATTCTGTTAGCAAAATAAGCTCTGTGAAAGGAAAACATACCCAACTGGAACGTTGATAAAAGGTCAAAAGACATCTGTGCAGCAGCTGTAAATCATAAAATTGGCTCCTAAGAAACCTTATACTTTAGAAAAAATAAAATTTTGATGGTGGGGATATATGCAGAAAAGACTCGAAAGCCCGTGTACATTTTATAAAACTGCTTTTCACGCAGAAGAAAAATTGATTCAAAAGCAAAAACAGTGGGTTTGGAAGCAAAAAAGGGCCTAGCCTTATCAAGGAGTACAACTTTTGTATGGGAGGAGTTGACACAAAGGACAGATCTATTTACCATTTGACTAGTACAAGACCAGCAAAAAGTACGGCGAAAAATATTTGACAATTTTCTCGACATGGCATTATTGAATGCATATGTTCTTTATAAGTATAACATGACGAGCCTTTAGACCGCCACTTCTTCACATTTAGAAATATTTGAATCTCTTGTGGAAACCAAGCAGAAGCAGTGCTCTCAACCTACTGCTATGGGACCTGGAAGTGACAACAGCGGACACACCCTAGTTCATCTTCCGGTGCCCAGCTACGTGTTTGTGCGTAATATGCTCAACAAAGGAAAAGAAATCCCGTAGTCACTTCTGGTGCCCTGGATGAAAACTGTGGTGTCCATCCTAACTGCTACAGTAAATTGGAACACTTCAGAAGAAACAGAAGAAAACTTCAGAAGAGGAGGAGGGGAAGACACCCACAGCTCTGACTCTGACTAATTAGCAAGAAAGTGTTTTTTGTAAATAATAATTGTATATAAAAAGTGACATTTTTGTTTATTGTAATTTGAGAAAATATGAAGACATTGCAAATTTTCCTCAAAATAGAAGAAACTGTAAATTTTGTGAGTTTGATGGCCAGCACTACAGTGTTGTGGAAAATTCCTCATTTTTGGCGTAGCAAAAATTCTACAAGATATCACACCAATTTTTGTATTATAACAAGCAAGTCCCTTTACTATTTTTATATTTTCTTTTTTAGAATAAAATTCTGCATCTTTTGTATATCTTGGATTTTTCATTCTATAACTGGAAAAAATTTTATAAGGCCTCAAAATGAAATTTTTCACTTCCAAAAAATTGCTTTTTTGAAGGTTATAACAGGGTGGGGTATTAATTTTAATTACACAACATTGTTCCCCACTTTCTTTGAACAATTCAATATTAATAAGTCTTACAGATACCAAATTTGAAATTGCAAACAATTTTTACTAAAAACCCTGCACAAAGACAAAATCGCTTATCACTGAAAAGTAATTTTTATCATCATTTTGTGGGTTAAGGAATTATTTATAACACAGTTCATTTGTCGACTTCGCAAGATCTCCACGTTTTTAATAAAGAGTTAGAGGATTGTTATCGACTGGATAAAACTGTAACTTTGGAGGTATTTGCAACAATACAGAACACCACAACTCCCAGTGGACATGGAATATGCCCCCGACAAGGAGAAACGACAAGTAAAGAAACAAATTTTGTGTTTGTAAATACCTGAGTAATGTGCTAAAAAGAAAAATAGTATTATCTCACTATTTGTAAAAACAAATATAATAATAATAATAATAATAATAATAATAATATAATAAAAAAACCAATATTAACAGAGATCTTCACGAGTTTTATTCGATAGTACTCATTCGGTTCTTTATTTCGATTAACAATCGAATCAAAAACAACCGAATGAATACTACAACCGAATGGAAATCGTGCAAGATCTTTTTTAAAACTTCTTTTGAATGACCTTGACATACATAACCCGTGACGTCACTGTCCCCATCATCAGCTGACGTCACAAGCTGACGTCACTCAGCCCCTTTCTTTTCCCTTTAACTTTGACAGCTCACCGCAAGTCGTAAATCACTTTTATCGATTGGCCCCGAGGGGCCCCTATTTTCACACTTTCAGGCTAACCAATTGGAATCGGACTGATTAAAAACCCAGTTGGTCGCTAGTAAAATAGAAGGGAACGGCGGAAGCGTTAGTCCAACACAAAACCTCCCTGCTAACGCATTCACGTTTACCTTGTGCCGTGTACGGAAGCCCAACATTTGTGCGTTATCGACTGAAATAGCCTATTACCGCCAATTATTGGTTTAATTTTGTGTGTGATTGGGTTTTGTGTACAGTGCATTTGTGTTAGTAGTTTACCCTTACTTTTTCAGGTGTATTCCATGGCGCTAGAAAGTCGTGTGTGTGAAGGATGTTCGACCACATTGTGCGGCTCAGTGACGACGAGGTGGTCGACTTACTGATTCACACGGCATATTGCGGGGGAAAAGCACGTGTGGCAAGTGTGGAGAGAATCTGGTTCTAGATAGGAAGCGGCTTGTTTTCAGATGTAACAAGTCGTTTGTGGTGGGCCATAAGAAACGCCGCGCACTGTAACTACATCAAGTCGGTCCGCCCAAACAGTTTTCCTATCGGGTCCCAAAGTCCCCGCACGAAAATGTTTGGAAATGTCAGCGTGCTTTCTCCACCTAAAAGCCACCTCGCCAGCACCTCATCATGAACAGCTGCGGTGTCACGTCAACGACGGTGGTCGACTGGTGTTCGGTACTGGTATGTGCGGGAGGTGTTTGTCGACCACCAACACCGCACTCTGAGGTGCTTGGGGGGGCCCCGGTTGTACCGTCGAAATCGACGAAAACTTTTTATTGGGAAAAGAAAGTACAACCGGGGCAGGATAATAAAGGGACAGTGGGTGTTTCGCGGAGTAGAACGGGGAACAACGAAGTCGTTTTTTGGTGCCTGTGGAGACGAGAGAGGGCTGCTTCTCTCTTAGGAATCCTGATGGAATGGGTCCTACCAGGAACCCCCTATTATCAGTGATTGCTGGAAGGCCTACGACTGCTTGAGCCTGGAAGGATACTATCATCTCACGGTGAACCACTCCATGAATTTTGTGGATCCGATCACTGGTGCTCATACCAATACGGTTGAGCGAGTCTGGCGTGATGCTAAAGTCCCCCCATACCACGGTACGGTGTTCGTAAGATGCACTTTGTTGGGTATTGGGCTAACACCAGTTTAAGCGTAAATACCCAGCAATGAATGAGCGGCTTCACCATTTTCTGCTCGCCACAGTGACACTCTACGACCCTTCACAGTGAATCCCACCCAACAGCCAAAAATTAGTTGGTTTTTACAGTTAGGCTCGCTTACAATTTTCAGTAAAATGAATGAAAAATATTCCATTAAATTCAATGTTTAACCGAAAGTTTTTTTTTTAATTTCATAAAATGGGCAACTTTTGTAAAAGGGCGAAAATGTTTTAAATTTCCTATAAAATGTCGCTTTCCCCCAAAAAATGTTCAATGTCCTTTCAAAATTGGCACATTTTATGATGGTTTCGAAAAAAAAATAAACGTTAAAAAAGCATAATTTTTTTCTCAAAATTCTCATAAAATGGGCCACTTTTTATAATGACGAAAATGTTCAATTTTACTTTTTTTATTATTATTATTTTTTTTTTTTTTTTTGACTTTGAGTACCAGTCAGCTGTGATTTACGGCCTCCATTAGCATACGAGCGGCGCACCGCTGCTGTCATGGTTTTACTATTCGCATTCAACAATTTATAGCCAGGGTGTGTTCAACAATTTATTAGCCCGGTGTAGCATCCACGACAGGATATAAATTAAACATTTTTACATCCTGCAACTGCCACGGTGGTGATGGTGGCATGGTTTACCGAGTCTGCCGATGGGTCACTTCGTCTGTAATAATGGAGAACCACAGGTCCACTAGTGCTGCAGCTGCATTGAACAAGCCTTGGAGAGGGTGAAGAGGACTTTACAGGAAGAAAGAAGAACAGAAGACAACAACGGTGGTTAGAAAATTTAATTGTCCAATTCAATCAAAAACAATCCAGCTTTTAGAACAAAACAAGACCAATATAATACCTTTCAAATTATTTTCAAAGAAATGGTGCTGAAGAAGGCCTTAGAATTAGAGAACTTAGTATCTCCAATAGACTTGGAAGAAATGAAATTCAAAAGAATCAAGAAGGAAAAAAAATATCACCTTGTAGCGTATGAAAAAGACCACAAGGTGTTGTTGGTTAGATACCAGCATGTGTGCCAAAACCACCAGAAACCATTTTGAACAAGAAGATATATTTCATAAGAACTGTAAACGGCATTAAATATGAATAAAATAAACAACAAAAAAACAAAAACAAAAAACAAACATTATTACTTAGAGAGTTAGTTCGTGTAGCGGTAGACACATCGTACTTTCAGTGTCTACTGTGCACAAACTTCTCCATAAGAATAATCTAATTCGATATCGTCATAAACGGAATTTTCTAAGTCCAGTATGTAGGTTAGAATGTATTATACACATCTTGCAAACTACATTTTACTAAGCAACGAGGAATTTTCTAAGTCCTCGATTTACACTTTGAATGCGGATGATCTACGATCAACTCTGTGTTTTAGCATGGTCTTACTACTGCGTCGCCTATGCACACAGTGACACGAAATTCTTGGTTCTCATGCGGGCTTGTAATAACTCAGCGGTGGGGGGTATTGAGGCGGGGCTTAGAGAGTGGTGGGGAGGGGATCCAGGTACCTAATATGCATGGTAGCGCTAACTCAGTATACTTGTAGCTCTCGACCAGTACACATGGATTGTCTTCTCCTCTGCAAAATAGTACAGTTTCTACGTCAACAACTAGTGTGTTCGCAAAGTTGAAACTGCATTGGCTTCTGATGTTCCGAATCCGAATCCATTTCAAGTACAAGATGTGAGCAGCAATACATCTTGTGATGTTGAAGCAATTTTGGACTCATTGTTAGGTTTTGAGATAGCTGTTTATCATGTCTCTTAGAGTTAACCCACAAAATGATAAGGTCGCGCTCTGTGATACTTCAGGTCACGTTTCCAGTGATAGGGTCGCGAAGCGCGACCTTTACGAGACCCGCGATTACGATACGTAAATATTATGCTATCTCATTACCTATATTACATATATTTGTGTAGAAGAAATACTGATCTACTCATAGATGTAAAAAAAAATCATACTCTATGGCAACTTTGTATTACGTACGATATCATATGTACGTCAGTTAGGTGACTGACCACAGTCAAGAAGGCGAGTCGTGAGTGTGTTTGTTGTTGTTTATTGCTTGTTTACTATTTGATGACATATTTTATATCAATTCAGTTTCGTGTTTTATTAGTTTTTAGTTGTGTATGTAGTTGTATATAGTTGTCAATATGAGTGAACTTAGCTGTTCAAGTGCTATTAGAAACTGTATATTAGAAGATTCATCTGACCCTGACAGTGACATCAACACTGATGTGGAAGATTTCTCAAGTGGAAGTGGTGAGGAGTGTCAACCAAATAATGACGATATTTATAGTGACAGTGATTCTGAAGCTGAAATTGTGTTCAATCCTAATGTGCCATGTACAAGTGGATTACAACAGTTGAGTTGGGTTAGGCCTAGTCCTATTCAACGTCAGAGCTCTTCAAGTAGCCTAGATGGAAGCTTGCCACCTTCACCCAGTTCTGTACAACAACCTAATCCTCAAGTTCAAGGTAGGCCTGCACCTAATTGGATAAGGGTTTATCCACCTGAACCATCTGTTGATGTGGCTGCAGCATTTACTGTAAGAAATACTGGATGTAGAAATCTTCCACCTCGCAATAGCCTACCAATTCAATATTTCTATTTGTTCTTTACTGATGTTATTTGGAACCTCCTTGTAAAAGAAACAAACACCTATGCTGCAAAACAAATAGATAATAAAAGAGATTCAGGTTCATTTTCTCAGTTCAGTCGTTTGAAGCGGTGGGTAAATGTGACTAAAGCAGAAATGAAACGCTATATTGTTATCACTATCAACATGGACCTAAATTATAAAAATAATATGGTTCATTATTGGTCAACCTATATATCACAGAAATGTCAATATTATTCTGATTCCATGTCCGTGAATAGATTTCAAGCTATTCGATCGAATTTTCACATAAGTTCACGTCCATCAATCCCAAAGGGTCAACCTGGGCATGACCCATGGTACAAATTGCGTGAGTTTTATGACAGTATGAATAGGGCTTTCAAAAAACATTTCCTGCCAGGACAGAATGTAGTTATTGATGAGTCTATTGTAGGGATGAAGAATAGGTGCTCGTTTATCCAGTACCTACCCAACAAAAGGCATGCCCGATGTGTGAAGAAGTTTGAGTTGTGCAATAGTCAATCAAGCTATGTTCTCCATTCTGAACTTTATAGTGGTAAGGGATTTTTAGAATCTGCAGGAAGTGAGGCATTTACTCAGAAAGTAGTTATGCACATAATGGAAAAGTGTGATTTGCTTGATAAAAATTACCACTTATATACAGATAACTATTATACTAAGATTCTGTTAGCAGATAAGCTCTGTGAAAGGAAAACATATCTAACTGGAACAGTTGATAAAAGGTCAAAAGACATCTGTGCAGCAGCTGTAAATCATAAATTGGCTCCTAAAGAAACCTTATACTTTAGAAAAAATAAAATTTTGATGGTAGGATATATGCAGAAAAAGACTCGAAAGCCCGTGTACATTTTATCAACTGCTTTTCACGCAGAAGACAAATTGATTCGAAGCAAAAACAGTGGTTTGGAAGCAATAAAGCCTAGCCTTATCAAGGAGT
>JAQJVL010005484.1:0-35073 GCA_035578905.1 Stictocephala bisonia | reverse complement strand
AAAAACAAAAAACTTTTTTTAACGGTGCTCACCAATGAAAAATTTCAATAATCCAAAAAAAAAAAAAAAAAAAAAAAAAAAAAAAAAAAAAAAAAAAACACACACATATTAATAATAATAATAATAATAATAATAATAATAATAATAATAATAATAATAATAATAATAATAATAATAATAATAATAATAATAATAATAATAATAATAATAATAGACACCAGAAAATATTCACACGTCACCTGGACCAGGAAAACAACCCAAATCACACTACTCTCATTTTCTTAGTAGATTTTGAAAATATTACGCTAAAAGAGGTCTTATTTGAAAATCAAAAATCCCACTTGTTCGCTAATTAAGGGTGGCCGGAAGGAGAGGTAAACAGCTCTATAGTCGTGCGTGTGTGGTAAGGGTCTTTAATCCGCCAGCGGCTATGGCTGAAGGAAAATACTTCTTTGTGTGTTTAATAGGTGACGTGGCAGTTTGGAAGACAATTACATTAAAACAAAGAGAAAAAAAAAATTGGGTGTGCGTCGGACCACACGGTGGAAGTTATACTTCTTTGGCCATTCTCATACACCCACTCACGCACACAAACAGACAGGATATATAAATGAAATATAAGACATTTTTCAATATTATTCAATATATTATACGTGACTTCATTATTATATTATACACCTATATTATCATTATCAGTAATTTCTTCGATTAAATTTCTTCGATTAACAATCGATTAATCGATAGTTCTTAAAAATTTGTTCTTACTTTTCAGCGTGACGCGGTTTCTCGACCAACATCCCATCCTAAAGTGTCTAACGGGCGCAAAGAAGTATAACTTCAAAAATACTGAAAGCGCCGTGAAGGTTTAAAATGTAGGCAATATGAACTCTGTACCTGAATTGCGTTCTTGAACGGAAGGCGCTCACCACTCAACACAATACATCTGGAGACAACCCTCTACATAAACATTACACACACGGCGTTGTTTCCACGGAGTATTTACCGACGACACCGAGCATAGAAGTGCAGTGCTTGCATTCACGTTGTTAAACTTTCCGACAGTGGCTTCATAAAGAAACAGCTGTTTTTTTATACAGCTGATATAAATATGTTTAGCTGATTAACACATCATAAAGGAAATGCATTGCACTTATTTGATTAATCAAGTTTGAAATGGACAGAAAGTTCTTAAGTTATACAAACACAAACGTACACCAATCAATCAAAGAGTAAATGAATCCTGAACCTAATCTATTTTAACGTAACATAACCAAATTGATAAAATTCAACATAACCTAGTTGAACCCTACTAAATGGCGTTTATATGTAAAAACCTATAGGATATAACCGAATTAATTATAGTGTCATATAATTCATTAAAATTATTTCTAAAGTGAAGACACATTTCTTGTTACAATTCTGTCTTTAAATTTATAAAATGAATTAAATGAACAAGCAATTCGTTGTCAATATCATGAGCCATATTTAATGATTCTTTACAAATCAATGTGCGGCACAGAAGTTGCAGATAGCAGATCAACTAAACAAAAAACCAGCAGATAACGCACAATTTGGAGGTGATCGTCTGCCCAGCTACCGACGGCGTTAAATAAAACGATCGTTAATTCTTTGGTCCAGTATGTAACTCCCCTTATACTCTTTTGCCACCGTTTCTGTTATGGCGTTATCGGTAAATAATCCGATCGTTAAAAAACGCCGCTTGTGTCTTCGGTCTTTCTTGCTCCATCCACCTACCCCACATACTTAATACTTTTTATTGTTTAAAATTTTACTCAGGTGAAATTTTCAACGGATCAATTACTACAGCATTCAATATCTTTTTTTTCAAATTTATTGTACAAAAATAGTTGAACTTGTTTTAACGAGTGACTACGACGTCAGTATGCCAATGGCTAGTTAATGTGTCGAGTAGTTACCAAAAAAAATGTTCTCCAGTTTGCCGAGGGGAAGGCAGGGCCAGTACCTTGTTAGACCTCCCTTAAACCCTCAAATCCTCAAGGAAAAATGTAGTAATTATATCAACAGATATATAAAGATGTATATAATTGAAATCTATTTATAAATGCCACTGAGGCATTCGCTGGGGCTATGAAATAGTGAACTTTTTTCTATATGGTTTCCACGATAGTGCCTTAAACATGATTTTCTATTTTAAGGATTCGGCCTTATTAACGATCGGATCGCAACAATTTAGTTATTATCATTTGAAGGGTAGAAATATATTCTGGTAGATAATACGATGTTTGTAGTAAGTTGAGTATTGTTTATAATGTGATACAGTTAAATATGTGACACTTTAAACATAATACTTTACGATTTTAAATTTGGCCAATGCAGAATGGTGATTGTAACACTACGCTATTTTATGAATGAAAATAAATTTATTCCGAATAAATCAAACTACAAATAAAAAGTGAATTGTACGAAAACATATTTTAATCTAGTAAATAATGGTTGAGATATTCAGTTCATTGTGAGTCCATATTAGATTGGGTATCGAGCACTGCTGTATATTAGCCCAAATAAAGCAAATGAAACTTAATTAAACTTGACACTTTGCAGGTTTTTACCATTATATACAGGGTGGAAAAATATGGAAACTCTTTCACAACTTTTGTATGCCTTCACGTGTAAAAGTTAAATATTATACATGGTCATGGTTACAAAGATCATACTTTTTGACACCATTAACGATATTTCATCTTTTTAGGGGAGGGCCGGGCCCACAAGGAGTTGAACGAAAGTCTTCAATGTAAGTCTAGGTCGAGTTTGGTATCGAATGAAAGGTTTATGCAAGATAAATTATTTGCCGCAAACCTGGATTCGAAAGGTCGATTCTTTCCAAAGTAGCGGTCATTTAAATTTCAAAGTAACTAATTTGAACAATATTATGTCTCCGCTATTTAAACGGTTTCAATTACATTATGCTGATCAAAAATTATACTTTATGGAACACAACTTTCAGGACACAATATTTAACAGACTTTGTGTCCAATTATCTCGCCTTCTCGACGTCTCATGGGCCGTTCTGACGCATTTCCTTGACTAGTGTGACATTCTGAACAAGATCGTATGGTTATAATTTGACTTTAAAAATTCAGCTTTTTCATAAAAAAAAAAGTGCCAAAGGGGGGACCATTGGAAGATTTAAAGGTTTTTGCGAAAAATCCAACCACGCAAATCCTGACGTATGCCACACAAACATTCCGGAACACCTTGAAGGTCATCATTATTTAAGCTTAAATATTGCTAAACTTATAAACTAAATGCTAAAGTCATAGATAGTCATAGATAGCTACTGAAGTCATAGATAGTCATAGATAGCTACTGAGGTCATAGATAGTGATAGATAGCTAATTAGGTTATAGATATTTATAGATAGCTAATGAGGTTATGTACAGTCATAGATAGCTACTGAGGTCATAGATATTCATATATAGCTACTGAGGTTATATATAGTCATAGATAGCTACTGAAGTCTTATATAGTCATAGATAGCTACTGAGGTCATGGATAGCTAATTAGGTTATAGATATTCATAGATAGCTAATGAGGTTATATATAGTCATAGATAGCTACTGAGGTCATAGATAGTCATAGATAGCTACTGAGGTTATATATAGTCATAGATAGCTACTGAAGTCATATATAGCTACTGAGGTCATGGATAGCTAATTAGGTTATAGATATTCATAGATAGCTAATGAGGTTATATATAGTCATAGATAGCTACTGAAGTCATAAATAGTCATAGATAGCTACTGAGGTCATAGATAGTCATAGATAGCTACTGAGGTCATAGATAGTCATAGATAGCTACTGAGGTTATATATAGTCATAGATAGCTACTGAGGTCATAGATAGTCATAGATAGCTACTGAGGTCATAGATAGTCATAGATAGCTACTGAGGTCATAAATAGTCATAGATAGCTACTGAGGTCATAGATAGTCATAGATAGCTACTGAGGTTATATATAGTCATAGATAGCTACTGAGGTCATAGATAGTCATAGATAGCTACTGAGGTCATAGATAGTCATAGATAGCTACTGAGGTCATAAATAGTCATAGATAGCTACTGAGGTCATAGATAGTCATAGATAGCTACTGAGGTTATATATAGTCATAGATAGCTACTGAAAGTCATATATAGCTACTGAGGTCATGGATAGCTAATTAGGTTATAGATATTCATAGATAGCTAATGAGGTTATATATAGTCATAGATAGCTACTGAGGTCATAAATAGTCATAGATAGCTACTGAGGTCATAGATATATTAGCTTTTACTGAGGGTGTCATTTTATATTTTTAAGGATTATATTCAGTACAAAAACATCTACCTCTGTTCTTCTTCTGTGATGGATCAACTTACTCGTATTTATTATTCACTGAAGAAATGATACGATTCTTGTACATCTATATTTTGAATGTCAAATGTAAGTCATGGTCTGCTACTAACGTACTCTATAAAGACATTAATCCATACTAATTGGTTCCGGTTATTTTCCATTGTACGACCTAGACTCTATTTACCAATTAACATCCATCGTAGTAAAGATTCGATTTAACAGTCTTCTCCAGTGAATAATTTTGTCACACTCGAACCTCCGACCCTCAACATACGTATGGGAATAGAGGGGTTTTCATTCCGCTGATCTGTGAAATAAAGTACAACATTTCTTAATTTTTTATTGGTTGGATGGTTTTCCATGATTTTAAGGTAAGCATATTCCACTTTTTCTTGGAGAGATACACAAGAGCTGCACACCATCTACATACGTTTCTGATATCTTATTTTTAATTGTACTCTTCGGTTATTCTCAAACTCTGAAACTTCTTCCATAAATATTGATTTAAATTATATGTACATCTTGTCACTTTAGTAAAAACATCTTTAGCCAAAGCTTCCTGAACAGCCGATTCAAATTCGATTTTTATATTAAACATACCCTGCCATTATATAAGCAAGATTCATGGGTCATTATTTCCTCTTTTTTTGTCTCATTTCTAAGAAATGGTACCTGTCAACTCTCGTCAAGGTGGTAAGTAGCACAGGTGGGAAATAGCACAGTAAAATTTAGTACAAAATCCCGTCGACTATCAGATGACCGATTGTGTCGTCTGTCCGTCCGTCCCCAAACCACTGTGTGAGTTGAACAGTCGTGGCAGTTGCCCCTCCTTCCTCGCTCGTCTACCAGACAGCGCCAGTTATCAGTATCTGACACCCAAGTTTTGCAATTGAACTTGGAAAGGTTTGATGCTTAAGTCTGGTAACATATATATTTAAAATTCTAACAAGCTTTTTAGAACAAATATGACTATTGCTCTCCAAATAGATTTTTAAAACTGTTTTGGTTTATTTTTAAAAATAAAAAAAATTTAACAATAGCTATTGGTATGAAAAAAATAAAGGGATGAAATTAAAACTTTATCTTAGATGGCTCTAGAAAATTGTGTTTTCTTTGAAAAAAAAGCCAAGTTTAAAATGTTGTACATTCACATAAAGCTTTACTTGAATTTCAAATTAGCATTTTGAAGTCAATGCTAATTTGAATCAATCATACAATGAATGTCAATTATACAAGTCGGCACTGGTGGCGCAGTGCTGTAACCCAGCTACATGGGGACAAAGTGTTTGGGAGATTGTAGGCGATAGGTTGGATGCTCGGTCCTCTTAATACCAACATGGCGTCCGCTTGATGGTTGCTATCGGCGTGGACACTACTAGAGGTCTGGGGTGTCCATGTTGGGTGGTAATCATTGTGCGGATGTTGTGTGGGGGAGATAACTGAGTATCAGGCTTGTCAATCAGCTGAAAATCAGACCAGCACTACGTGGTTCGGATTCCACGTAAAGCTGTAGGTCCCTTAGTTGCCCTGGCTGTTGGGCTATTAATAAATTGCCCTTTCTGAGGAACAGTTGAACTCAGTTAGTAACCAGACTACACTCATCCACACTCATCCTACACTCATATAACCATTCATATTCACCTTAAAATACCAACAAAGTTGTGTCGGCGTCTCATATGTAAGAATGTAAGAACATTATGAGGAATCGAATCCAATATTGCAGTAGGTATAGGAGACTCTTAAGGTGCCCGTTTCTGAAACTGTCAAGTCACCGCTAGAAAGTAGACATACAAACTTACCGTCAGCAGACTGAAACTGTCAAGTCACCGCTAGAAAGTAGACATACAAACTTACCGTCAGCAGACTGAAACTGTCAAGTCACCGCTAGAAAGTAGACATACAAACTTACCGTCAGCAGGCTGAAACCTGCCGTTCTATTTCAACTGTATGGTTCGTTATATTACTATAATGAGATATACTAAACATTGTATGGTTTTTAAAGGTCCATTATAGTGGACCATAATTTTATATTATGGGTTTTTTAATTTAAAAACGTCAAGAATGACACGTAAAGTTTCACATATTTCAATTTAGAACCATCATAAAAAAAATACCAACATTTTTACAAAAACCATTTGGACTTTTATTTATTCTCCTAGAGACGAACTTAATGAAACGTTTCAAATTTGCATGTACTCAAAGTAATTCGCATGAACAATATGATCCTAAGCAACCCATACATTTTGTTATATTTTTGGTTTTATTGGTTTATAATTTAAGTGTCAACGTTTCTTCTCTAGAACCGTTCATTCATGTTTCTTAAATGTTTTTATAACCTTTTTTTAATATAAAAAAAGCTTCTTTATCATGTTTCTTAAAAATTTTTTATAACCTTTTTTTAATATAACATAAATCATTGATTATATATTATATTATGATGCATATAATCAATAATCATATATTGATACCTTGAAACAGCTATTTAGTGTTAGGAACAGCCTACAAGATATTACATAGACAGTTCAAACTCTTTAATGCTCTGCAGATTGCGTTAGCAGGTAGCAGGCGCTACCAGAATTCTGCAGGCATGACAACGTTTTTACAGATAGATAGACATGTACACAAATATACATATTTATACATCTGTAGTAATTGTTAATATGTTTATCCTAGTGGATTTGAGGGGAATAAGATATGGACTGACAAGGTGCTGGCTCTGCTATTCAATGGTGAGCTGGAGAAATAACTACTTTGTTTTTGAAATTTGTTAATGATGGAGTATCATATGACCGAGCCAAAGGTAGTTGGACATTTGCCATCATTACGTGAAAATTACCAATCACGACGTTTCGATTTGGTAAAACCCAAACCTTTTTCAAGTGCTAAAAACTAAATTACATCTACACAAAACATGTTATAAAACTACGTTCTTAAACTAATAAACTTATCTACTTTAATAATGATCTACATTTTTACCTAGATCCTAGAATCGGGTACAACAAAATCAACTTATACTAAATATAAAATGGTAACAGGGTTAAATTAATATAACCAATTAGGCGCTGTCAAGGTCACGATAAAAAAAAATACTTGACATATTTAACGCAATATTGAATGCGACTTCTGTTTATTACTCTTTGACTTTCCTGTCTCCTTCGTTACTTCTCTGGACTCTTGACACGCTCATGAATAAACAATAACAATAGTCCAGTATTTTTATTTTTTTATTTATTTTGACTTCATGTGGATTAATCAGTTTCTCCCTGACACCCCCATAATGTACTTGATACACATGCGATGGAGCAATCTTAAGGGTTGCCATCTCACCAAGTTCTTAATTTTATCTCTAACTAGGTCTAGACTCTAGACTTTCGTGTCTATTCCCAGCTAAGTCTACGATTCAGGAATATCTAGTTTAATGAAACTTTGAATAAAATCATCAACACTTTTTGTAATATCAAGTGTAACTAGTGGAGCGCTGCTTAAAACTATAAAAATAAAAGCCAAATTAATTAATTTTTAAATTCAAAAACAACTAAACTGATATGATGTAAGGTTTAGCTTAGGTGAAAACAGATAATTGTTTAAGAAATCAAACAGACAAACATTTTTGTTTTAATATTTGTTTAAACATATCATAATATTGCCACATATAACCGAACACTCAAAAAATGTTCTGTACAGTTTTGGATGGGAGGCCAGAGAAAGCCTACAACATTAATTGGCTCTACTCTACTTTAATAATTAATTAGCATTTTTATATAGTTTCACAACATTGAAATTCTCAAAATTAACTAAATGAAATTAATTTCAACACGTTTAGTTACCTTAATTACTGACTTCGAATGTTTGTTACATTATTTTTATTATTAATATTATTTTTAATTAAGTACAGTGGTAATGGTCCACCCACCCACCCACCAATACACGTAGCCTACAGTGGTAAAGGCACACCCACCCACTGTAGGCTACATGAATGGGTGATTATTTTCCCCCCCTGAAGTATTACCTAATTATGTCCCATAACTCTCCTAATTTTTAGCAATGTATTTTAAGCATACATACAATTCAAATTACTTTATCTTAATTATTTTGATTATGATCTATATAATTTTTTATGCTTTAAGTTACCTTGTTAAAAAGTTCTTTTAAGGCTGTGAGTTGAACTCTTTCCCCGACTCAGATCTGTAGTCTTTGGGGGGAATATTCTTTCCATTTTATTGTCTATGAAAGCTATTTATTCTTGTGGAATAAAGATTAATTTGATTTGATTTGGTCTTGGTACACAGCCTCTTACCAACAATGTAAATGCTGCAGAGGTTTTTTGGACGACGGAACCTCCCTCGTTAATAGGTCACGGAGTAGAGCGTGTAAGACGATCCAAAGCGGGTAGCCGCCCGTCACAGGAATATCGGGTGTGGATACCACACTCCCTTAGTCCAGAATTAATCCTGACAAACAGCCTCTTGTTGTTGTCATGTGGATAACATCGTAATTTCAATTAGTACGGGGATTATTCCTCTTCAATATTTTACCATTCATTTAAGAGTATTAAAATTTTAATTTCTTGTCAGAATATTAACTACCATCAATCACACGTTATTCAACCACTTTAAATATATTTTTTACGTAGGCATGGACATAAATAATTACTTTGAGCTTAAATTAATACATTCCTTTCTCAATTTTCACCATAATTACTTTTTTCGGAAATGCTAAAATGTTTTTAGTGATATCACACATTTTATTTTAACATTATCATCATATCATATCAATTTCTACAGGTAGGTGCAAATATAAGTGCATCGTCCACTTGTTAAAGATATGGTTTCGCAATTTTTGAAAAAGCATAACATTAACCTTTCCAATTTTCTCTACTACTTTCCTTTGTAAATCACCTTCTAGCTCACCCATACACGTACTTACTGACCCACCTACCCACCCATACACGTACAGTGGTATTGACCCACCCACTGTACGAGTGAGTGGGTTGCTTAATACAAGTACTTATTGGGCCACCCCCTCATACACGTACAGTGGTACTGACCCACCCACCCATACACGTACTATGGTACTGACCCCCCCCCCCCCCCCACACACACACACACACACACACACACACACACACACACACACACACACACACACACACACACACACACACACACACACACACACACACACACACACACACACACACACACACGCACGCATGCACGTGAGCACGCACACGCGCGCGCGCGCGCATACACACAATTTACTTTAGTGAACACCTTCAAACTCAGGTACACATAATTTTTGCCCCGAAAGTAAGTTGTACGAGCTTCAAGACAAGTTGCTATTTGCCAATGAGAAAATCCGCTGATAGCAAGTTTTTATGATCAAAGAAGAAGAAGGAATAATCATATTTATCAAGCTGTTTCTTCAGTATGATGGATATTCCTAAAAAAAACCCCTACACATTTGTAGACTGTGTCGTACATATGTGGTGGGAACGAACATTTACCAGTCTGGAGTTGGAATAAAATATATTTTCGGACAAACAACCCTATAGAGAGACATTAATTAGTTCATAACTAACTAGCGCTCCATAATGGACCACAAAAACAGCTGATATTTTGAGACTCAAAATTTAACGTTGGATGGGAAATCTGTTTGTGTATAAAATCAATGATATTATACTATGAGTTCAATCTTCAGCTGTAAAAATAAAAATAAAAAAATGAAATGTACCCACTAAGTAATACAATAAAACACACGCTAAGTAATACAATTGGGTATTTATACTAATAAATAGGTAGCGACGAAAGTAGTGAGTGAGATACTGTGAATAAATTTAATATTGTGATTTTACGTTATACAGTTATTCTAATATTATTTGTAGTCAAAAGTCATATGCCGAGGCCGACGGCCGAGGTGTATCGAGTACAGCGAGTGTCGGGGTTGGCAAGCTAAGCGTACCGGGATGTTCCCTAGTTATATTATAAACATAATGCCAAATTTAGTTTCAACCATAAACACGATTATATTTTTTTTTATAAACTTTGTTTTTTTCATACTCAACGTGTTACGTCATCACGTTCTGTCTAGAGTAATATAAATCAATTGTTAATAACGTATTTGACGTTTACGAAGACGGACAAGTACGTTTTAAATGTGCCTGTGCGTACGTGCGTCTGTCCAAGCGTGACTGCCATAGCTGCACCTCACACTCGGCGTATTGTTAACATTCACTCACCACTCGGATCTACTTCGCATACTAATAGCACTTTATCTGATTCACATAACTCACTTCTACCATTTCTCATTCTGTTTTATCGCCTCCTCTGTTTCCTTTTTTCTTCTCTTTTCCAGTACTTTTCCTGGAGGAAATATTAATTCCTCATTGTTATTTCATTACAGAGGTAGATCTTTCCATTTTTTTTTTTTTTTTTTTTTTTTTTTACGACAAATCATGAATATAAAGAGATTAGCAATAATTGACACAAGAAAAAAGTACCGCTTATTTAACACCAACACTCCGTCATGACTAACTACGCAATTTTAATTTGAGAATAAATCTGTTTTTGTTAACCCTCGCACCGGCTATTAGATTTTCCACAACCGCCAGTTCGTTTTCTCGCGCATTTTCTGACATTTTTTCAAAAATTCATAAAAAATATTTAAATTATATAACCTACTTGTATTTTTTATTATTTTACTTTAAATAAACCAGGATAATTTGTAATAATATAATATTACACTTTCAGCAAAAAAATATAATTTTTATAAGACCTGATATCTTTGAAATATTTTTTTTGTGAACGCAAAAAGGGTGGGGGTCACCTGGGTAACAGTATAATACAGATCAATTCAAAATTCCAAGATAGCCAAAAAATTCCAAATTTGATCTAGTTTTAGAAAATATAAAGGTAATTTGTTAATATAGGGGCTTGAAAAATGTTTACTAATATAACCATATAAAGTACAAATTATGCAAAGTTTGCATAATGTTTGCATAACATACGTGGTAACAGTATTTTTGAAAATTCGCTAAAAATATCACATAATGACTAGAGACTTTTAACTAGTACTTACATTTACAGTAATGCATGCTCTCTAAGATAGATGTATTTTTGAAATGTTTAATTTCATGTCAATTGCCGTAAAAATAGTAATAATAATGTAAATGTACATTTACAAACATAATACATATGTAGAACAGAGGATGAAGCTTTCACTTTGCCAACTCAAATTTCTTATTACTCTTTTCCACTTTTTCTTTCGACTTAGAAATAAAACAAACATATGATTTTAAATATTAGAACAACAATACGCTCATAATGTCGCTTCTTCAATATAACGCATAGGATCAAAGAAAAAAAAACAAATCCGCTTTCTTATGGTTGCAACAAACGTTTCAGTGGTGGTTATAAATAGATAACAACTAATGTACATCTTTATAAATAGATAACATCTAATGTACATCTTTATAAATAGATAACAACTAATGTACATCTTTATAAATAGATAACAACTAATGTACATATTTATAAATAGATAACAACTAATGTACATCTTTATAAATAGATAACAACTAATGTACATATTTATAAATAGATAACAACTAATGTACATCTTTATAAATAGATAACAACTAATGTACATCTTTATAAATATGACGTAATAATAACTTTGTTTATCCTAAAAGATTTAGGGGGGAATAAAGGAGGTGCCACAGAGCATAGAATAAGAATTTTTCATATAAGACTGACAAGGTGCTGGCCCTTCTATCTGGATGACAAACCAGATAAATAACTACTCGACACACATTTAGCGCACTCTGAATGCGAACTGTGCTTTTATCTTCTCTGTGATAATATAGAAAAGTAATCGAAAAAGGCAAGAGTCGTCCCCTAGCTAATACTACTCCTAGACAAAATTAAGATTATTTACTGCCCCATCCTGCCTAATCACATTTTTTAAATTCTACCACCAGTTCAAAATGTTTGTATATTTTACTAGCTGTATCCGCACGCTTCACTGGTCATAAAATTAAGTTTGTTTAAAATCGTAATTTGTGGCAAGCTTTCAGTTTACATAGTATTTTCCACTATTAATTACACTATATTTAGAACAGCTGATGTTATGTACAATTTACTACTGTATTAAATTATTTTTTATTTTAAAAGTCTAGCTTACCACAATTATTTTACTCAATTTGTTAGAGATCAGCTGATGCATTATAAGTGTAATAGTTAACTATTTTTCGCGCTCGGTTTTTTAGAGTTGTAATTGTGTTAAAAGTTTATTTTTTTGTTATTAATTGCAATATTAGTGATATTGAATACCTATTTTGTGTTTTTGTGTTGATTTCACCCAGTTATTGTTAAAATAATGAAGGGGTCTTTGTTTAAACATTGCTTACCTAAGCATAACCATAAAACAATAATGGCTAAGCCAGTGTTTATTTTCCCTTCCCAATCTTCTGTCAACAAGCCTAAATCATGTGATTTAACGCCCAAAACTACAGAATCAAATGAAAACATTGATCAAGATTTCTTAAGACCACCAAAAAGAAAAACAGTCAACAATTGTGTAAATCTACAGCCTAAAAGGTATGTCTTAGATACTAATCAGCTGTGTGATCAAAACAAATTTAATCCACTATCAGACCACAACTACTCTTTTGCTAATAATGATGAAAATGAGATGGCTGATGTAACTGCTACAAGTGAATTGCATAAAATTGTTAAACCTCCACCTATTTTTGTCCACGATGTTAACAATCATCAGGAAATTGTCAAAGATATTAAAAGTGTAATTACTTGTGAGTTTACCACTGAAGTCAAAGGCTCATCTTTGAAAATTAATCTTCTGACCATAGATGATTTTAGAAAACTGACACAATTTTACGACGAATCAAATGTTAAATACCATACGTTTCAGACAAAAATAGACAGAAAATTAGAAGTCGTAATTAAAAACGTTCCCTGCTCTCTTTCTCCAGAGGAAATTCAGGATGAGTTAATCTCTCACAACTATCCGGTTCTCACTGTAAATAGATTATTTAACAAGGAAAAAATTCCATTCCCTATTTGTGCAGTCTCATTAGAAAACAATGAATCTGGAAAAGCTATATTTGAATTAAATAGACTGTGCTACTCTGTTGTTCATGTTGAGCCTAAAAGGAAGCCTACAAATGTGCCCCAGTGTACTCGATGTCAACGTTATGGTCACACGAAAAATTTTTGCAAGCTCGATCCCAGATGTGTGAAGTGTACTGGCCAACATCTCTACTCTGCTTGTCCGAAGAAGAAGACTGACCCCCCTGTATGTGTAAACTGTGGGGAGAATCATTCGGCCAATTTCAAAGGCTGTAAATACTATAAAGATATACAGCAAAAGACTAAAAGCAACGTTACTGGACTCACCCATCACTCATCTACTAGGAGCACTGATGAAAAGCGGAGTACCGAAAACACTGGAATTGGAATAAACCCCTCACAAGCCCGCCCTCAAGCAACTTCCAAGTCATACGCTCAAGCAACTAAGAAGACGTCAACAAATTTGCATCACCAAACTGATTTCAGTGTTTTTAATAACGACACTACTGAAACTGCAGCTAACGAGGTAGTTGAGAGTGGCTCTAATATAGAACAACTAATATTAGATTTAGTTAAGTCAGCCATGCCTATCATTAAAAAGATTATATCTAATGTTATTACTTCACTGTTCAAAAATGCACCCTAGAACATGCATCATACAAAACTTAACAATCCTAAACTGGAATGCTGATGGCCTAAAGAGAAAGAAGAATATTTTTTCAGAGTTCATGGTTCGGCATAACGTCGATGTCGCCTGCATCACTGAGACGCACTTTGTAATAAATGAGCCCTTTAAAATCCCTGGATACTTTATTTATAGAGAAGACAGGAATGCACCCAATGCTTCTGGAGGAGTGGCAATTTTTATAAAAAGAAACCTTAATCATCACAATATACTGTCGCCAAATCTTATTTCAGCTGAAGCTGTTGGTATCAGAATTAATTTGCAAAATGACCAGTCTTGTAATGTTATTTCTGTGTACAAATCACCCAATCGACGTTTTCACCAACAAGATCTTTTAAATCTAAGTCATGGTGACACTCCAACTCTTATCTTAGGAGATTTAAATTGTAAACATCAATTTTGGGGTTGTAGGGTAACTAACCCGAATGGGGTTCGCTTGTTACGTGCTATGAATGAAACAAATATAAATATTTCAGCTCCGTCTGAACCCACTCATTACCCTTGGCAAAACAATTTCCATCCCGATATATTGGACATTACTCTTCATAAAAACTTTGGAGCTCCTATTCTACAACAAGTAATCAGCGAACTTGATTCTGACCATCTCCCTATTATTGTAAGTTTTTTCATACAACCAATATTTTCTCCGCAAATTCCCAGACTGATAAACGGTCCAGTCGATTGGGATACCTTCTGTGCCGAATTCGACAATCGCATGAAAGTTCCAACGGACTTATATTCAGTAAATGGCATTGACAGAGCAGTTCAAGACTTTACAGAGTGTTTACAAATATCAGTCAAAAATGCAACTATCCGGACTTTTCCCCCTACATGAAACACTTTTCTTCATCCTCCCATGAGAATTATGCAATTAATCTATATTTATAAAAGAGGATGTTTGTATATATATATATATGTTTGAAGTTTATGCGCTGCCAAACCATCCAACCGATCGCCATGAAACTTTAGGATATTGTCCTGTATACTCCCGAGATGGTTTCTGTGAAGTTTGATGCAGATCCGTCCACAGGGTCCCGTCCCACGGGCTCCTAAAGATCCTATGTTATTCAAATGGAGAATCTGAATTGTTTACAAAAAACATATGACTGTGTGGTTTAATGTAGTTTCACATGCCATAAGCAGATTGAAGTTCTCACAACAACAGTACTGTATATGTTTTGATTTATTGTAGTTCTACATTTCACCTTGAGAGTGTAGCACACACTACTTTTACTTGATCAGGTGATCTGTATTTGGTGTTAACCTTTTTTCCTCTGTAATTAAAACATTGGTGAAACGTGAAAATGATTATTTGTTTTGCAGTTTACTTTTTATGACATGCCTCCTAAAAAATTAAAGGTGAGACAACGTCCGCCGGGTTCAGCTAGTTAGATATAAAAATAGAGTGAGACGTCAGTGGCAGAGATACAGATACCCTCACTTAAAGATGCAGCTAAATGAACTAATTCGTAAAGTACGTAGCGAACTTGATAAATATAGGATTAATTCTTACAAACTTTACGTTTCTGATATTGATCCTGGTGATTCTAATATGTGGAAAGCAACAAAGAGGCTTTTACAATCACCAACAATTGTGCCTCCACTAAAACAAAATGATTTTATTTTTGAAAGTGATTCCGAAAAAAGTAATGTGTTTGCTGATTTTTTTGAGAATGCATTCATTCCTAATGTTGTTCATGATTTTGAAACTAACAGAAATGTTGAGGATTTTTTGTCCACAACCCCTAGCAGTGCAGAGCAGCCTGTGAAATTTACCTCACCCTCGGAAATTAAAAATATTATTAAAAATCTCCCCAACAGAAAATATCCAGGGCATGACTTGGTACCTAACATAGTTTTGAAGAATTTTTCTACCAAAGCACTTTCAATCCTGGCATCTATTTTCAATGCTTGTATTTCTGTTGGTTACTTTCCCAAAAACTGGAAACTTGCTCAAATAATTATTATACACAAGCCCAACAAACCTAAACATTTTCCTAGCAGTTACCGTCCGATTAGTCTCCTTTCATCAATATCAAAATTATTTGAAAAAATTATATTGAAGAGACTGCTAAAATACTTGGATTCTTCTAATATCATTCCCCCTTATCAGTTTGGATTTCGTACAAGGCATTCTACATCTCATCAACTTCTACGAATCAATGAAATCATATGTAAAGGATTTGAGAAGAAGCTTCATTCATCGGCAGCATTTTTGGACATAACAAGTGCATTCGATAAGGTTTGGCATGGTGGCCTGTTATATAAATTGTATCAGTTTGGACTTCCTTTGTATCTGAGAGCTTTGTTGCAATCGTTTCTGTCTGATAGGACTTTTTGTGTCAAACTCAACTGCACACTTTCCTCAGTTCGTCCAATAGGCGCAGGTGTTCCTCAAGGCTCAATACTGGGACCTCTTCTTTTTAATTTATACATGTCTGATATTCCTGAGCTTCCTCAGGCTACTATCGCTCTTTATGCTGATGACACGGTTCTTATTACCCAGCACATTGACATCAACCAGGCCGTAAATTCTTTACAATTCAGCGTTACATCTCTGACCAATTGGTTTAAAAGCTGGAGACTATCTTTAAATCCATTGAAATGTGAAACAAAGGTTTTCTCTTTGAGGAAGTATATTTTGCCACCTGAAGTTGCTATTGAAAATACTTCAATTCCTTGGAACCCTGATGATCAAGGCATAAAATACTTAGGTGTCTACCTCGATAAAAAATTAAACTGGAATCTTCACGTAAACAACAAACTCACTCAAACATACGCACGTCTATCCATGTTATTTCCTATAATAAACAGAAAGTCATCTTTAAAACCAGAATGTACATTTTTAATATATAAAACAATTCTTCGGCCGTTAATTATGTATGCCTGTCCAGTTTGGGGAATGTGCATTTCTTCCGGCAAACTGAAAAAGATTCAAATTTTCCAAAACAAAGTTTTAAGAATTGCAGTTGATAGTCCATGGTACATACGTAACTCTCATTTGCATGTAGAATTTGGACTCGATACCATTGATGCTTTTATTAAAAGAAGTTGTCGTAAGTTCATGGCAAACTTAGAAAATGTTCCAGGAGCTATTAGCTTTCACATTGGAGAACCTACTTTGCACAGGCGTTTGAAAGCCAGACTTCCTCAAGACATGATAGACTGATTTATAGCCTCTCTATGTAACACTTATTTGTTTTTTTTTTTTTTAACTTACTTAAATATGTTATATATATTTTTTGTTTACTGATTGTTATTCGTGTTACAGGGTGACTCATATATGAGCGAACCCGATAATGTTATTATTCCACCTGTTACATTTTCTGTGTATAATATGCAAAATATTGATCCAGAAATAAAAGTGTAAAAAAAAAAAAAAAAAAAAAAAAAAACTCAATTTGTTTTTATTTAACAGCTGATAATCAACTAATTTTTTTAAACAATTTTATTAACCGTTCAGCAAGTTACAAAATGCTATACAGGCCAAGGTAGAATTAAGTGACAGAAAATGTTAGAAAAAGAAAATAACAGAGAACTATAAATATTGAGGTCAGCCATTCGGCACCTCAGGAACAGAGTTCAAAATGTTTGATATTAAACTTGCTTGATTAAAGCATGTTTATGTTAGTTCAACAATGTCTTGAGGTAGCCGTGGTTTCAGGCGGAGCGTTCTGATGTTGGTCGGATGTCCTATGTTGAAGTGTTGTACACCACTTACAGATGGAAGTTTCTTAAATAATTGATGAGTCAATTTTTTAATGAACTGATGAACGGGAACAATTCCAAGTTCATGATGAATCTGGGTATTACGCACATACCAAGGGCACTTCAGTATGAGTCGTAAAACTTTGTTTTGAAATACCTGCAGTTTCTTTAATGTTCTTTCTGAGGCAGTACCCCAAACTTGACAGCCGTACAACAAAAGTGGTCGTAGAATAGTTTTGTAAATAATAAGGCAGTTTTTTACAGACAGAGATAATTTCTTGTTTATTAATGGAAATAATTTTGACAGTCTTTCATAAGCAAGGTTAAGTTTCTTATTTATGTGGAATTTCCAATTTAGTTTACGATCAAAATAAACACCTAAATATTTTATTGCTTGATCGGTAGGGTTCCAGGGTATTTCTTCATTTAAAATTGTGATATTTTGAGGTTCTAAAGGCCGACGTAGAGTGAAAATCTTTGCCTCGCTTTTGGTCGAGTTGATAGCTATCCTCCATTTTGAAAACCAAGTAACTACGCATTCCAAAGACTCTTGTACTCTCATGGTTGCAGTTTCAATGTCATGATGACTAGAGTAAATAAGAGTATTATCAGCAAATGTAGCAATTTTGGCATTATTTGACGTAGGCAAATCGGATGTGTATATGTTAAATAGAAGAGGAGATAAAATTGCACCTTGGGGTAATCCAGCATTAACAGGTCTTACCGTAGATAGAACACCACCAATTTTGACTGAAAATTTCCTATCTTTGAGGAAACTTCTTATAATTTTGAACATATAACAAGGGATCCCAGATTCTCTTAATTTAAACAATAAACTGTCGTGCCAAACACGATCAAACGCTTGAGCTATGTCTAAAAATACGGCAGTAGTGTGATTTTTGTTATCAAAGCCCTGAATAATGTCTTCTGATACTCTTAACAGCTGGTGATTAGTAGAATGATGAGAACGAAATCCAAATTGGTGTGGTGGGATAAGAGAGGTAGTACTTACAAAAGCATCTAAGCGACTTTTAATAATTTTCTCAAATAATTTTGAAAGCGTGGGGAGAAGACTTATTGGACGGTAACTACTTACTTGAGATGAAGGCTTTCCAGGTTTGTGGATCACAATGATTTGTGAATGTTTCCATGATGTCGGGAAATATGAAATGCTAAGGCAAGCGTTGAAGAGGGATGCAAGGAAAGCAAGTCCTCTACGAGGCAAGTTACACAGTACTATGTTAGGTATCCCATCATGACCAGGAGATTTTTTTGTTTTTAACGACTTCAAATGGTGAGAAATTTCAGATGGAGAAGTGTATTTCACTGGAAGTTCTACAGTATGCCATGCTGAAGAAATCACTGAGGTAACATGATCAGAAAATTCCATATCTTGGATGTCTTCGTTTGGGCGGAATGTTGATTGATAAAAATCAGCTAACACATTGGCTTTTTCTGTCTTGCTGTTGTACACAAACCCATTATTTGTCAAGCTAGGGATCGGGGTGTTTTCCTTTAGGATACGTTTTGTAGCCAACCTAAGGAATTGTTGTCATTAGGAGATAGATTAGACAAATATTTGTTGTATGACTCGTATCGAAAGCGGTCTAATTCCCATTTAATGCGCCTGTTTAATTGATTATACCTCCTACGTAAAGCAGGATTTCTTTGTAGTTGCCACAATCTTCTGCATTTTTTCTTCAGCCTGATATACTTCGGAGTTGGAGAATGAGTTCTTGCAGGCTGAAACGGGCGACTCGTTGCTTTATCTACCGAAACCCTAACAGAGTCCAAAAATGTATTGATAGCGTCATCTATCTGTGCTGGAGTCGAAAGATGTTGCAATGGATCAAAATGATCTTGAAATGCTTCTTTAAATGTGTTCCAATCTACCGCCCCTTTGATTAATTTGTCATTTACGGGCTCAAGTACAGGTGGATCGTTAAAAGATATTAAGACTGGTAGATGGTCAGAATCGAAATCAATAATAGGGGTCATGTGTGTTGGATAAGGAAAATTTTTTAATATACCAATGTCTAATATATCTGCTAACATTAGGATTGTAGGAATAATGTGTTGGTTCACTAGGGGCTACCACCGTAAGATTAGTATCTAACGTTGCTGCTAGCAGCCTTCTGCCATTAGGATTGGTTACCTTGCAGCCCCAAGCTTCATGTTTACAATTTAGATCTCCTAGTAGAATAGTAGGAGTATTATCTTGAAAGAGATTGTCAATATAGAATTTTGAAAATTTGTACCGTGGAGCATGGTAGGCAGAATATAAAACTAATTCATCGTTCTTTGTTTGTATTTTAATTCCAATTATTTCTAAATTTCCAAATTGTGGCAAATATAATGAATGGTGATATATATGTCTTTTGATCAGTATGGCTACACCGCCTGATGCCCTTGGTGAATCTCTGTCAGCTCTGTATATAACGTAACCAGGAATTACGAATTTTTCGGTTGATATCAAATGTGTCTCTGTAACACAGGCAATGTCTGCTTTATTTTGAGCAAGAAATACAATAAATGAAGAGCGTTTTACCTTCAAACCGTTTGCATTCCAATTTAGTATATTTAAATTATGAACGGCTTGTAAGTTAAAAAGCATTCTTAAAAATCGATGATATTAACTCTGAAATGAATGATTTAATTTGAGGAATATAAGGCTTAATTAGTGTTAATAAAGAATTAAATATTGGATGGAGGGAGTCCTTTTCTGGTTGAACATGGCTTGAGTCAGTCATATTATTTACAGGACGTTTAGGCTGTGCACCGTTGACAACGCTAGCATAGTTGACATGTGGTGAGCGTATATTATCACCCTTTTGGTTTTTTGTAGTTAGAGCTACTTCATTTGTTTTCAGCGGAGGAAAATTACTAAAAGTCGCATTAAATGTCTCAACATTTTGAGCATTTTCTGATGTGAGAATTTTTTTATTTTGTTTGGAACGTGATTTTAGGTTGAGGAAGTAAGGGCATCCCCGATAATTGGCTGTATGTGAATCACCACAGTTGACACATTGGACTGAATCTTCTTTCTTTTTGGAACACTCAGAATATAGATGGTTACCTGTGCACTTGACACATCGAGGTTGGAGTTTACAATAATTCTTAGTGTGTCCGAAGCGCTGGCAACGAGTGCACTGTGGGATGGACTTAGATTTACGTTTCAATTCAATTTGAATTTTAGAATGAAAAAGAAATTCAAGACCAAATATTTCATTTCCGATATCTGAATCTTCCAGTTCAATAGCGCAAAGAGGCATAGGATATTTGTCTTTGTTGAATAGCCGTGAGACTTTTAACACTGGGTAGTGTTTAGACTTCAGCTCATTGTATATCTCTTCGTCAGATAAGGAAAGAGGAATGTTCCTCATGATTACAGAAAGTCGCTTGTTATCAGGAGGGCAAAAGGAATGATATGGCACATTCAAACTATCAAAATGCGCTGTCAATGCGCGGAAGTCGTCAGAGGTTGAAACGTTAATCTTAATAGAGGTAACAGTGTAATAATCATGTTGTAAGACGTTGTCAAGGTCTGCAATCAATGCTTGGTAGTTGTTTGAGTCATGAAGGAAGAGGGTGGAATGTTTTGGGATTTAGGATTTAGGAGACGCAGTAATGTTATTGTCGTCGCTAGGAGTAGATATAGGTTCAAACCTATTTTGGATAACGGTTTTGTAACGTTGATTGGGAGGCTGGATATGAGATGAGGACGATTTGGATTTTCTATTTTTTACAGGTTCAAAGTCATTTATTGATAGGTTACCGGGATCAGTGTTACTTAAATCCATGGAATCAACTTTTACGTAATTAATTGGATCAGTTACAAACTTTTTACTTGGTGGATTAATGTTGTTGTCTTCTAGCTGTGCTTCCCATTGTTGTTCCCAGTAGTCACTCGAGGTAATGTAGAGGCATAATTAATTATGGTCTAACGATGAGGTTAGGATTGCTGGTTTTAACACTAATGATGTTGTGTTCATTTAAATTGAAGACCGTTGATATATAACAGAAATCAAAATACATAAATGAATCAAATTAATTAGTTAAAACGGTAAACAAGAAACAATATTATACTAAACTATTTTAAAAATCACGCACATAAATAGAAATAAACTCTACTGTAAGATCACAAAACAGCTGTTCCTAATCAACTAATCAATCGATTATTGTCTGACTGCGTTAAGTATGCATGTGAGAAATTACACTGGATTGCCTGTAAGGTTAGATCTGTTTGTTTATCAAGTAAGATCATAAACATATGTTTATGTCAGGTACTGGCCAGCCTAGTGGGTAAGCCAAGTCTTTAATTAGTATTACTTGCTGTATTATGAATAACCTCAGTTTTTAAGAAATGTTATAATTTCAATTTACAAATAACTTCAGTCAATTCGCAGATGAACTACTTCTTTATAAAACGTTTTCTTTATGACCTTTTAAACCTTAAACCTCGTCATATTCATTTTGATTATATTTAAGAAGACAAATATAAATAAATTACACTAACTAAATACAATATTCATTGTAATCACGAACTTGAAAATCGCAGTCCTTATTTAAAATTATTTGAACAAAATCGTGGAGTAAACAATAATCATTGCTGTGTCTACACTATTTACCATATGTTTGTATTAAAACCAAACAAGTCGAACCTTACAGGCAATCCAGTGTATTTTCTCACACGCATTTTTAACGTGGTCAGTCAATAATATAGCTTCATAAGACTACCATGGGAATTTAGGAGGCCAGTAGGACGGAGTCATGAGATCAGAGAGGGAAATCCTTTCTTAGTAGGCCTCTGGGGGCCAATATAAACCTATATACAAAATGTCAAGTCAATTGGACTGATAGTTTTGGAGAAATAGTGATCAGTAGTAAATGGCTTTTATATAGATTAGTGTTTATCATCCAATAGTACAATGTTTACATGTATCAGCTGCTTACATCTAAAGGATCACTCTATTTACAAAATATCATTTTGCGTTTTCTTAGACTAATTTGTACAACTTTTATGACCCATCCCACACATACACGAAGGACAATGATATTGACACACCCGCCCACCCATACAGGTACAGTATTATATAAAAAGGAAAAATCTTTTTGAAATTTACGCCCATATTTAATTACCCATAATTATATAAGTGGGCTTCTAGTTTCAAAGTAAACTGCATGTGCATAGGAAGGGTTACGGTCAGTTTTATGTGGTCTTGGAGTGGGTCAAAGTCAAGCTAAGATCAATCTCCATGTGGTTATAGGAAAGGTTAAGCTCGGTTAAATATATCTGAAAGATCGTTATAAAATCACTACAAAACAAAAATTAATGGAGTAACAGTCTGGAGGCCAGCTGAGCAACATGGAAGCCGACCAAGTGAGGGGCAGCAGGTGTTAGAACCGATGGGCCGTGAGAACGGGACTTCCAATCACACGCCCACGCCCCTTCCCGCCAACACAGACGGGTAAATAACGACACATTATTGAAAATACATCTTAAAATACATTAAAATCAGTCATTACAGCCCCAGACATTTGATCAATAAATGGTACCAGGTAACTGGTACAAACGTTCTCCCTTTCCCTTTGTTATGTCAGATTGTTTAACAAATGAAAATTGAAAAATGTAAAAACACACGTAAATAAAAACAAATTATTAAATAAATGTAATAATTCAAAATTAATTACATTTCTAAGGAACGTACAAATGAAATGCTTATTTTATTTAAATTCTATTATGGAAAAGTAATCTTCAAAAAGAGATGTTCCATCAATCACATTGTTCCCAAAAAAAAAAAAAAAAAATTTAATATCACAAGGAACAAGGCAATCTGGTTATGAAAATCTGAATTGCTTTTGTTAATATTTTTAAAATATAATTTTCCTTCAATGCAGCTGACACTTTAATGTATTTCTTGGGTAGTAAATGTTTTAATAATAAAGAACTGTGCACCAGGATGCACCCATACCTGTACAGTGGTACAACCCACCTGCCCACCCATACACGTAGAGGTACAATTTTTATGTAAACAACCTTCAACAACTTAAATTGTGGCTGCCGACCTTCGACCTCCAGCCCCAACTTAGTGGGGTATTAAAATATTTTAAATGTAATTTGCCTCTTTACTGAAAATTTAATCATAATCGTTAGAATAATGCTTGAAAAATTTCATTTTAAAAAATTTTAGCCCGTAAACATTTTTGTATCTAAAAAACTAGTCAACTTAGAGACTTTCGGTTTTTAGTAAAATATTTTAAATTGTTATTCAAATCTTTCTTGAAAATTTGATTAGAACTGTTTAAGCTTTTTTGGGAAAATTTCATTTTTGTGTGTTTTTAGTCAATGAAAATAAAAAAACTAAAATTAAAAATAAGCGAAAAAATAGTTTGGAAATATTGTCTAAATACACTATATATTAAATTTCATAAAAATTTATCCATTCGTTTTGTCTCCAGTCAACTGCACATACACATACACACAGATAGACAAACACGGACAGACACCCCACTTTTTTGGGTTTAGGGGACCCTAAAATGCATTTTAAGACCAACTTGTAAACAGTTTTTTTTTTGTGATCCCCTGAACCAAAAAAAGTATTTTTACGAGAAAGAAATGTCTGTCCGTATGTGCGTTATTCTGTGTATATTTGCTCTTCGCTGGAGACAAAATGGATGAATAAATTTTTATGAAATTTTGTATCAAGGTGTATTTAGCCAATATCTCCAGACTGTTTTTTACTTTTTGAAATTTTAGTTTTTTTACGGGCAAAAACATACAAAAAAGGAATTCTCTCAAAAAGGGCTTTAACGACATTGATTAAATTTTCAGGAAAAATGTTAATTACAATTTAAATTTTGTAGTAAAAATCGCTTAGCTCTAACTTTGAGTTATGGCAAAAAAACTTATTTGGGAATCAAACTGGTAATTTTCAAAGTTTTGATCTTTTAGTGTTTAATATGAGGGAATGTTTGTGCAAATCCTTTGGAACCATTTATTAAGGATAGGTATATAATCAGTATCAGGTAAACTTTTGCATCTTTTCACACCTTAAAGAGCTGTTAATGAAAGTGCTGTTAACGTTGGTCAGAAGTAAGGGCTGGTTTCTTCGTATACTCAATCTGGTTCTATACTTATTGTTAGAGTAGCTATAGAGATATAGTATTCAATACATTATTTTACAATCCTGGTAAACTGAAATCTTAAAAACCCTCATATAATGTGGAAATAACGGAAATCTCTTCTCGGAGGGACCGTTGGAACGAAATTATCACTGTGATTGAAAATATGTGTGATAGAACAGTTTAGAATTTGCGTTACATATGCTCTAATAAACATTACAAAATTAAATATACGAGAGGAAGTACAATGGCCATAGTACATGTACAAGAAGTAGAAACGAAATGGAATTGCAAGGGCTAAATTACGTTTTAGAGCTGAAGACAAAGCGTTGGCTTTGTGGTCCTGGATCATAAGGAAATTCATTGTGATTGTGGTGTAGTGGCTTCACGGTCAATGAGTCAGTGGAGAAGCCCACCTGCCCCCGGGGGTGGCTACTAGACCTGAACACTCACCGAGCCGGGGCTGCTGGAACCAGACTACATCATTCTGTAGTCAAGAAATATGCTGAAAGCATTGATACTAGTCCCAGTTTAGGTTTCTGTATAGCAGGTAGGGATGGCAACAATATATCGATATATCGGAAATATCGATAAATATATGTTGATATATCGATATATTATTACCGATATTTTCTTTCGATAATATCGGCTATATCGATATTTTGGTCCAATATATCGTATCACTAAATATTAACGTTATTCTCTCTCCTCAAAATCATTACGATTCGAAAAAAAAACACATTTAAATTGCCTCTCATTGAGTACAAAACAAGCATTAAAATAATAAAGTAATAATCGGTTTTTCCAATATATATCGATATTTTTCTTTCGATATTATCTTTATATCGATTCTTGGTTACCGATATATCGATGAAAATATTTGCCATCCCTAATACCAGGGAGACCGAAAGTATGACCCTCACACATACACACGCACGTCCGCACGCACGCGCGCGCGCGCACACACACACACACACACACACACACACACACACACACACACACACAAACGTACACGTACGTACGTTGATGATGCCTTACCACACAATCCTACTTGTAACATGGCGATGACCCGCCAGTCCACCCAAAGAGCCTACACGTAAAGTGGGGATAACCCTCCCACATAAACCTACTTATAAGGTGTTGGTGATACTCCCACCACCCATACACATACGGTAGTGATAACCCTCCCACCCACCCATACACGTTCGGTAGCGATGACCCTTCTATTAGTTTTTCTTAGTTTATTGAGGTAAAAGGAGTACTTTGTATTCGTTATCTGAGATCAGTCCTGATTGCACGTCAACGTTAGGTTTATTGTGCTGTTCTTTTGTCTACAGGAATGGAGTGTCAGTTCCTAACGGCTTAACCAGTTTTAAAATATTTCTCCCAGACTAACAACCATTTTCTCCTCTGAAAATTGCAACCGGAAAATTCTTCTCCTCAGCTCCAGGGCTCCGCATTCAGTCAACAGATGTTCGGCAGACTCAAGAGACTTCCCACATAGCGGACAACCGGTGTCTTCTCTGTAAATACCTATTGTTGCCTTATATTATCTGAAGTGCCCATGTCCAGTAATATACGCCTTCAAGTCATTCCGATACATATTAATTAGATTTGGTTTTCGTAGGGTTGGGTCCTCTTACTAGAGATTTTGCGTTCACTTGGCCGTGAAACCACTGCCATCTGGCAATACGACATACTGGTTCGAGTCCTACGAATGGAGTCAACCGCTCCTTTTTTTTGTATAGAGAAGAGCCCCTTCGTTGCCTATAAGACTACTGTGTCCTGTAACCCACCTCAATTGAACGTAATTTAGGCGGACGAAGGTACACAGTTCGGAAGCACTCCCAAGTGTATTAGCAGTAGTGAAGTGCTTTTTAAGCAACTTGCTTTTTTGACAATACAGATCTGTTTACCCATAATTGTTTTTCAAGCCCTAATTTTGTCCAAACACGATCTCGGTTACGTGTTTCCTCAGCACGTGCTCTCACAGCACAACCTAAAAGCGAGCTCCTACAGCACATATTCTCAGAATTAGGGGTGTCTGTCCGGTCAACCAGCTAATTAGAGGTGGCAACAAACTACCTGCCTCAGTTGTTCAACTACCTGAAATCCCTTTTCCGTCCGAATTGTTCACATGGTAGATCAACTTTGGGATTCATCAAAATTCAACCGAGGCTTACAATCGAATGGCTAAGACGGAACTAAACCTACCTGTGATGGCTTGGATTCTGCGTAAAGTTGGGTTTTCGTTTGGGATTGAAAAAATTATATCAAAACTAAATACAGTTCAAATAGTTGTTCTCATGTAATTTTGCTATTCGTAATTGTGTTTCTTAACGAAGAAAAATAAAGCGGCAATGTTCCTTAATTTTGTATTAATATTACATTTGACAAGTTACTATTACAAGGGGTGTTGTGGAAATAAACTGAATTTTTTAAATAGAGGATCGTGTTGACAATAATGATTAATTGATATCACTTACAACATATATGATTATTTTTTTATAATATATATAGTTAATAGATTGACAATTAAAATAAAACCATGGTTACCAGTTTGTTCAGTTCTTAAAATTCTGAAAACTTTTTCAAGTGATTTTTTTCATAATTAGAGTTAAAAAATCGACCAGTGAATGAACAGTGTTGACGTGACCCCGACTGAGTCTCACACGATGGATAAGTATAATTAGTATTTATGTTAATAAATGCATTGTTTATTAAGTAATAAGAAACCAAACAAAGTAAGTTTTGATCAGTCATCTTCATACAAATTAAAAAACAAAAATTGTTTGATCATAATGACATTTCATATTGTTTTTGGGGGATTTTGATAAATAATTAAGAAGAGAGATTTATGTGAGACATTATATGTTATTGAAATAAATTTGCTGATGTTATTTTTGACTCACCAAGTCCAGCTAGAAAGAAGCTGGACCCAGTTTGTCTTTGGGAATTGTTTGGTATCAAATAATTCTATATTAAGCGGAATTATTGCAGAGCTTGGATGTTACTATAAACAACATCGATACTTATTTCCACGAGAATGTAAACTTGTAGATATTCTTTAATATACAAATGAGAGTAGCACTAAAATAAAACTTAAGATTTATTATAGTTGAATTTAAATTGTTATTACATTAATTTTCTCTTTGAAAATTAGAATTAAAATAAACCTAAAACTTTCCCTTAAACCATTTTTACAGTTATATACAAAAGTAAAGTGCTACCATCTATGGAAATATTTCAAAGTAGGGATTCAATATTTGTCACCCTGGCGGCTGTTTGGATAAGATGTTGTAACAAACGCTAAAAGAAGAACAATTATAATGCAAGTTTACGTTTTATGTAAATATTGGTGATATTGAGGGCTTCTCAAGGGATTTATCATCGTTTCTAAATGCTCCTGGGATAACGAGATTTTAGTATACTATTTTTCTTAAATACATAACAAATAAAATATTTACTGGAGAAATACACGGCAATCAGTTTAGTAGACATTAATTACAATCAGTAATTTACATACTTAAGAATATAACAATTCAAATTTAAATTTTCAAATGCTTTCTCTAGAATTTTACAATATTCTAATAAGATCTACTGTGTAACTGTTAATAATATAACTTCCTAGTAATAAAGAAAGAAAAGACACAAATATAAACTTTATACATATATTTTTTTGTAATTTGTTACTTTCTGCCATATGAGTTAGCATAGAGAAAGTATTGTGATCGTAAAAAAATCCATTGTTTTACAAGTCTGTCTAAAAATCCATTTTAGAGTCCCCTGAATCCAAAAACGTGGGTTTACGAAAAAGAAAAAAATATTTTGGTGTCCGTATGTGCAGTTCGCTGGAGACCAAACGATTGGATCAATTGTTATGGAATTTGGTGCGTAGTATATTTAGCCAATATTTCCAGACCATTTTCAATTTTTTTTTAGTTTTTTTAATTTTTATGGGCAAAAAACATACAAAAATGGATTTTTCTCAAAATCGGCTCTAACGATTTTGATTAAGTTTTCAAGAAAGATGTGGATTATAATTTAAACTAATTCAGTAAAAAAACACATGTCCCTAACTTGACTAGTTTGTAGAGTTATGAATATATATTATTATTATTATTATTATTTTTTGAATCAAAATGGTAATTTTTTAACTTTTGATTTTTGTAATGTTTAATATGGGGGAAAGTTTGTGCCAATTCTTTGGAAGCATTTATTGTAACTGTGTTTGTAATTTTTTTGTACAGTTATCAACAGAGTAATATAAAAATTGTTAAACCAAATATTTACGCTTTATACGTGAAATACTTCTGTCCTTTAGTTAATAATAGATTTAATTGTTCTATAACATTGATTCATATGTAACTATTGTTCTTGTTCCTAGAGGTATATTACTTCCGGTACCTTGGTTTTGTACACTTGGCAAAGTGCCGTATTAATGCCAAGTGAAACCTGCAGCTAGCCTACCTTCCAGATAGACCTACGTGCTTCGTGCATGGAACTATGGGATGTCCTGAGAACATACTCTTCCAGCCTAGGCGTACTCGATCCTGTAAACTTAATAGCAAAGAAACATGGAGATGAATAAAACTACTGAACTTCAACGTGTTTTCTTTTTTTCCATTAATATTAACTATAGTTGTGGTATTTTGGTATTTAGTAGTTATATTTACAAGTTACATATGCCCACTACTCATGTAATGTTTAATGTCCTATGGTTATTATAAGCTTTAATGGTTTTCTGTTTGTGTGAATCTTTTTTTTACGTGAGTGCAGGAAAAATGCGAACTTGGCAAATCTTCCGATATTATTTAATCCTCAAGATACAGCTGACATTTTCCCCACACGTTTGGTTTTGGCACAGACAAAAGAAAGTTCTTGTTTTCTTTCCTCTATGGGTTTTGGTAACAATGCGTGCCATAAAATTATATAGTACCTAAGACCCCAAAAACCAAAATGGTCCAAATATTTAGTTAAATTTGTTATACAAGGACTATATACATATAAGATATGTACTAAACAAAATATATGTAAAATAAACGTACTTACATTTGCCCCCCGTTTATTGTTGATATTAATTTAAAAGGCTAATTATTATTTTTTTACTTGTAATGTGAATTGTTACAAAATACATACTTGGGAGAGCATTTCCAAACAAAGTAATAAATAAACAAAAGGGTAAATATTATCATGAGAAAAATTGTTTAAATCAATAAGTCGTGATAAAGTATTTATTATAATGAAAGAAATTATGTATGTGTTATTTAAAAAAAACATTTCTATTTGTTTTAGAGTAGTAAAGTTTTTAGGCAAATAAAATTGCTTGTTCTGCTGCCATCTGAATTATTAGTTCATAATTAAATTTTACGAAGCATATTTTACATTTAAGTTTCAGTTGATACAATCCTGAGCGTTTTCACTTTTTGTCTATTTAATGGCTTTCTTTTGTTTTCATCTAATAATGAGTTAGCGTTTTCACATCTCTCCTGTCTCTTACACTCATTTATAGAATTGCGGTCTTTTAATGGTCTTTCTGATTAAATATTTGTAAACATTTAACATAGCATTTCGTATTTTACAGAGTAGTTCACAGAAATTTCTAAAGGTCTGTATGGCATAGTTAATACGTTTTTATGTGTCTACTTGCTTTAAAAGAGTTTATAAAATATTAAGAGTACATGAATGAGCTGCGTGGCTAGAGAAAAGAACCGTTGTGGGGGAAAAGAATTCGCTAATTAGCACTCGTGGGATGATGAAGAAATGAGTTTGATACACTAATTAATTAAAATAGCAGAGCTGGAAGGGAAATAAAGCATTAAATGACCGTAAAAAGTAATTATCAATTGACCAAAACCTCGTGACTGGAAGAAGTAAATAAACACATGCCAATCGCATAGAGTGCGTGCACAATTCCACCGCCTGGTGAAGGTGTTGTCTAGGCACAGGCGCATATTTCCTAAGGTCATTTGTTCTGTCGTTTGTGTTGGTAGCTGTATTTCCCGGTGCCTACAGCGCTCCCAGCGGCCGCCTCCGGCAACTCACCGCTCCGCGCTTCGCTCAGATTTCCTGTGACCGGCCGGGCTTGCGGACAATATGCGTAGCGTAGCCAATTCGCATTTCAGGTCCGTACGTAGTCTGTTGTGATGTGAGTGGGAATACACACGCCTATTGGATACCGCATTCCTCAGGTAAAAAAACTTACATTTTCGCTCTTTTTGCCAACAATAGCCGATGCAATTTGCAATAGAAATCTTAGCTTTTTTTTAGGTAATGTTTTTTATCATTTTTCTCTATTAATTAAATTTAAATCTTAAATCAGTTTTTTTATATTTTACGGTATTCAAACAAATAGTGGTTATTGCGTTTTCATCCATAAAATATCTGTATTGTTATTCCAAACGTTTGTTTTATGAAAATATGGACGTAAACAATAGGCCAAAAGTTTCTAGGACCATTTTTATGGTTGTAACATTAATTAACCTAACAATATGTTAAAGGGAACGTTTTAGGTTATAAAAAACTCACTAACCAGAATATATATTAATGTTTGCGTTTTATGCATTATTGTTGCTCTAATTTGTTAAATCAGGACAGTAAATGGTATTCAAACGCTTCAGAAAAAAGACTTTAATGTTAGGATATATACGTGTCGTCGGTGTTATCTCTGAACGTGACATGTTGTTAACTATGGTTATAAGTTATAAATATTTCGTTTAATATATTTTGATTTTACTAGATATGTTAGAAACACTAGTTTTACACTGATTTTTAACAATCATGTATCAATAAAATAAAATATGGATGTTTATTAACTGTAGTGAATGTTCACTATATCCTGGCATTATTGTGATTTTCACTGCCTGCTATAATGAGCCGTAATTATACATCAGTTGGCTACTTTTTATATAGCTATTAATAGTTGATTTGATAAAATGATTAAAGCTAAATATTTTCTACCATTCGATCAGCTGTTAAGTTCGAAAACATCAAAATAGATGCTTGAATTTCAAGAATTCTTTTCATAAGAAAACCTACCTTGAATTTTTGATTTCATATACTTTCTAGGAACTTTGAACAAAGCATAACAATTGTTTATTCATTTACAAACGATACAGACATTTATTTGTGAACCTACAGTTTTAAATACTAAGCATAACATAGGCCTGTCGTTTATAATGGACGGCAAAGTTACGTAAATAGTTTATACGTATTAATATATATATATATATATATATATATATTAATTTACAAGATGAAAAAGTAATTTGTGACCGTAAAAACCAATATGGATGTTTTACTGTAATAGTTTTCACTCGAGGATTACCACATAGGAGCAGTTACGGTGTATTGTTGTGACTTTACCATTTTAACAGCTGTCTACCAGCTGCTCTCAGCCGAGACAGGCCATAAACACGTGTCCCGACGACTGTCTGACATCATTGGACAACTGCAGTTACTTAAACATTACTTTTAATGTAGAACAGCTGATTAGTCAAATTTTTTGTAAGCCCGTCTTAGTGTCCCCTGAACCCAAAAATGTGGTTTTTTCGAAAAAAAATGTTTTTTGGCAACTTTCCGTATGTGTGCCTGTGTGTATTTGCAGTTTGTTGGAGACCAACCGGATGAATAGATTTTTATGAAATTCGGTATTTAGGTGTATTTACTCAATATCTCAAAACAATTTTTTCACTTTTTTGAAATATTAGTTTTTTATTTTTATGGGGAAAAAACATAAAAAATTGAATTTTCTCAAAAACGGCTTTAATGATCTTGATTAAATATTCAGGAAAGTTGTGAATTAAAATTTTAAATATTTTAGTAAAAACCGCATCTATCTAACTTGACTAGTTTTTTAGTTATAAAATTTTTTCGGGGCAAAAACAATTAAAAATGGAATGTTGTCAAGCTTTATTCTAACGATAGTATATTTTGATTACATTTCAGTAAATTTTAAATATTTTAGTAAAAACCGCATGTCTCTAAATTGACTAGTTGTTTAGTTATAAGATTTTTTCGGGACAAAAACAATTAAAAATGGAACGTTGTCAAGCTTTATTCTAATGATAGTATATTTTGATTACATTTCAGTAAATAAATTACAATTACAAATATTTTACTTACCACCTTTTAAGTTGGGGCTGGAGTCCGAAGGCAGGAAATCACAACTGTTGAAGGTTGTTTATATCAAATCTGGCTGTGTGTACAAACAATTTTTCACAACAGTTTGTGAACAGCTGTTTTTTGAAGATTATTTTTTCCATACTCGTATGTAAATAAAAGTGAGTGTTTCGTTTGTACATTCCTTAGAAATGTAATTAATTGAACATGTATTTTATTTAGGTGTGTTTTTACATGCTTTAGTATTCATTTTTTTAAACAATCTGACATAACAAGGGAAAGAGAGAAAGTTTGTGCCAGTTACCTTGTGCCATTTATTTTTACTGTGACAATCTTCCACTAACGTACAAACAAGCTAATTTTAAATTGTGTGTCATTACAATTGAATGACTAGCGATGATTTTATTCACTCCACCTTTAGACTTCACGTGTTAATTGTGCAGCACGCTGCAGCAGCCTGGCGCTGAACGGGTTGCGTGCCTCCGCTCGTAAGTGCAGCTAGCCTATTTTGTTTACTTGATAATTGTGACGGAAGATGATTGCAGGCTGTGCTGGAGGAGGTTCCAGGAACGCACGGAGTAGTCCAAGTAGGAAAAACTTACACGCAACATGAACTGATCACTTGTCCTCGGAAACTGCATTTTTTAGGTGTGGACGTTGTAAAAAATTACAGATGGAGACGTAATGGGAGTCTTTTTAACAAGAGTTCGACGTCAAAATTGGTCTAAGTGGTTTTTCTGATATCTAGGGATGGCGACGATATATCGATATATCGGAAATATTGATAAATATGATTCGATTTATCGATATATCCGAAATATCGATAAATATGGTTCGATATATCGATATATTACTATAGTATCGATATTTCTTTTGATAATATAGGCCATATTGATATTACGGTCCGATAAACCGTATTACTAATATTGACGTTATTCTCTCCCTCCTCAAAATCGTCACAATTCGAAAAACACATTTAAATTGCCTCTTGTGCACACAATACATGCGTGTTGAATAGTTTGAATGATGAAGTAACTATTTAGTATTTTTACGTCAGGTTAACACTAAAATGTAGTTAAAATTAATTCATTTGTTTAATTTTTAGTGTTCATAGAAGCCTAGCAATGATATATCGCAAATATTGTTCGATATATCGATACATTAGTATTGATATTTTCTTTTGATAATATCGGCCTTATTGATATAATGGTCCGATAAATCATACCACTTTTGATAATATAGGCCATATTGATATTACGGTCCGATAAACCGTATTACTAAATATTGACGTTATTCTCTCCTCAAAATCACCCCGATTCGAAAAAAAACCCATTTAAATTGCCTCTTTAGAACATGCGTTTGAATAATGAAGTAACTTTAATTAGTATTTTTACAACAGTTAATAGACTAAAATGTAGTTAAATTAATTAATTTGTTTAATTTTTAGTGTTTTTTAAGAAGCCTAGTGGCATTATTAAATATGGAGATCAAATATAACAATGTTTTTAATGTACATTATTTTTTTGATAGTTAACATATATTTAAAGGTGACTAATAATTATATCGTATTTAGTTTGCAATATATCGATAATTCGATATAACGATATGTTTGAACAATGTTGCCATCCCTACTGATAATCTCGAGAGAGTATCTGAGATAGTTATTAAATAATCTTATGATTTATTCAACGTGACCGTTTAGCTCCACGAAAACTTCAAAAACATGGTTTTCTATTAAAAAATTTGTTTCGCATAACAATTGTACTGCACAATTTTAAGTTTCATTTGATATTGAAACTGTTCTAGTGAAATATAAGCTGGTTTTTGTAAATTTTGTGTTTGGAATAGTTTTTTTATAGTTAAATATGTGTAACTTTGATTGATAAACACTGACAATTCAAAATAGTAAGGCTGTTTTTACTTCGCTTGAAAAACATAACTTTCTATTTCAAACGACTCGGTTCGTAATAACG
>JAQJVL010005483.1:0-35039 GCA_035578905.1 Stictocephala bisonia | reverse complement strand
AATAGAATATATTTTTATTCAAGAAATATTACATGCAGTGGCCCTGCTAAGTGAGAACTCACTTATCAGCAGTATCCAGAAATTACATATTTTATACATTACATTTTAGAAATAAAAAAAAAAAAAACAGTATAATATTAAAGAATATTCAGTAATGAAAACAATACTTATCAGTGTGTATAGGTAGTGGCAGATGGTGGGTATTAAAACTTAACTAGTTAACAATAGAAGTGGCATTAATAAATCTTAAGGACTATTGTACATTTGGATGTGTAAAGAGTATCAAATCTTACTCTATGGCAACGACAGCTGATGCCCCCCCCTCCGCAGCGACCACAGCTGTTAAGCAAGCCTGTCACCAACACGGGAGCGGGAGCAGCCAGCAGCAGCGTCACGTTGTTTACTACATTAACCAATAACAGACTCAAAGATTAAAAATCAAGAATCCTAAAAAGAAATCACAAGAGATATTATTCGTTTGCATTATTTTCAATTGCCTTTGCCCATTTGTGTTATATTGTGGTTCAGTGTTTGTGTGTTAACCAGTGTCAAATTAACGAATGTGATGTGATGGGTTGGTGTTAATAATGGTTCATCCTTGGTGGGCTTTCATGGCTTGTGTTACTAACTTATATCTTAACACCATTAACCAGATAACTACTTTTTAATCAACCTCAGTGCAGTTTTACATGTCATAGAAAAACGCTAACATATTTTAGTCATTGCCTTCTAACAGATATTTAACCACTAGGGGAGATCTACTCTAGCATCGGATATTCAAGGTAAGCATGGGACACCAGCTAACTTTAGCTTCAAGAAAACATATTCCAACGAGATCTTTCATAAGGTTTGTAGGCTACACATAAAAGATTTATTAAAAATATGGTTGTAGACTAAGTAGGTAACAAACTGTAAAGCCTTAGAAAGTACAGGATGTCATCATATTTAAAGCATAATAGGCCTAACTGTGAAGGGCCATTTATGCAACTACAGAGGCAATAACAATAAAACATATAAGTTAAAAAACAAAAATCAACAGTGTTTATACAATGTAAATGCACAAAGTATATATTGGGGTCTTAGTACAGACGCTTGGAAAGTGGCTGTGAGTGGGCATTAAAACAAGCTAATAACAAGATAACAATAAATATTACAATTGGAAATAGACTATAAACTTAAGAGATTAAAATAAAATTACTAATTTTAGATTATGAAAAGGGGAAGAAATTAAAATAATAAACTTACTAACACTTACAACGCATTCCCCATTCAACAGTAGACTATAGGGCCTATTCCTTTTTTTTTTTTTTTTTTTTTGAGTAGGCCTTAAATATTTATAAATAGGCCTATGCCTTAACAAAATAAACAGGCTTTAGTACACTATAAATAAATATCAACAATATACAAAGAGGTTAACAAGGTAGGCCCACATAGAACACACCAATCATCAAAAGCTTAGCTTTATGTGCCATTTTGAAGCCACATATATACTCTCTTCCTAAATTTATTGAAGTTATTTTCAGAGTAAATATCGTTTGGAAGCTTATTGAATAATGTTGGAACTATATATCCTGGTAATCTTTCCCCAAATACAGATCTAATGGTTTGGACCTTTAATCTCTTGGTGTTTCTTAAGTTAATTGAAGTAGATTTGGAATTTAGAATTTTATGCTTGTTATTAGAAAAATTACCAATTATAATGGTGTACTGATAAAACCCCTTTGGCGACAGGGTATTTGCTCTTGTATATACGCTTTCCCAGCCATTTCTCCATCGTTAAACATCATATCTAAACATTTCTTTTGGAGTTTTTTAATTTTATTTAAGTGACAATCTGCGGCTGTTCCATATAGTATTACACCGTATCGTATAATGGATTCAACAAGTGCCTTATATATCGATATCTTTCCTTCATCTCTTAAAACATTTCTAAGCCTATAAAAAGTTGCATATAATACTTTTTATATAAATACCTTGCATTATATTTATAAGTATATATAAACTAGTTAAAAACACATTGTTATATTTCCTAGAAAGTTCTGTACGTTTTAGAGAAGATATGTTAAAATTAGTTTTAAACGAAAATTTAACGAACCATTATAAAACTATGTGGATTATGAAAAATCTTACTGATAACAACATTATTATTAAGTAAAAAACTACACAGATGAAGGCAATACATTTGAACAAGTAGCCTTGAAAATTAACTCCTTCTTAACAAACCCTCTTGGAATGGAATTTATTAGGGTTTGAGTCTATTTACTAAACAAATGTAGACATTTTTCCTTGTTACCTTTTTCATTGGAAACATTTTTCGGATTTAATGGTACAGTTAAAGGTCTTTTGTAAACATATTAGAGAGTAAAATGTTTTGTAATAATCAAATACTTATTACAAACGCAATAATAAAACTTGTAAGGATTTGATTAAAATACTAAACATTACTCTCAGAACTATTTCATGAATAAAATTTTTCTGAGAAATGTTTTTTGTTGATTTCGAATCTAGCATATTAGATTAGGAAAAAAATTATCAATTCCTCAGTTGTAATTATCTTTAAGTAATTCGGCAAAATATATTGTGATAGATTAGGATATTAATTATTAAATTAATAATATTAATAGCACAGTTGTAATTGTTCAAATAAGATGAATTTTTATGTCTGATTGAGTTTGTGCGCAATCTGTTGTCAATAATAAATTACAACTCGGGAATATTCTTAGTAGTGTATGCCCATGATGGAAGGTTACTTTGTTTCAGGAAGATACACTAATTACAGAATATATTTTTAGAAAGAACGAGAGAGAAACTTTGTCGACAATAATACATTTGTGTAGCGAAAAATAAAGTTGCAGAATTATTTTTTTTTATACAGTTTTAAAGTATTTGGTAGATGAATAAAAAGTTAACCAAGCTAGTTGGATCTCATAACAAATATTAGTTTTCTTAACATCCCAATCAACACGTTCTCATATTCATTAAGCCTTACCAGTCAATGCAATATTATTTTAATGATCAAGTGCCAAAAACTCTACCAAATAAGAGGTAGATGCCTAAAACAGGGTTTTAAACATTTTATGTCTTTAAAATACATCTTTATCCCCATTGTTTCAATAGAATTATTAAATTGAGGATTATATTTTTACTGTAATATATTTATTGTAATCTCTTTAGATTATATGTTCCTTAAACTGTATATAGGGTTCAGGGGTTTACGGGTACATTACTCTTAAACATTCAAAATCATTTACCACTGCCTAATAGAACATTCAAGAATTTAGGCATTTGTCCCCACACAAACACCTTGCTGTAAACGCACTAAAAGCTTATCTTCCCTATTATTCTTTTAAATATTTTTTAGTAATTCTCTAATAAGTCACTGTTTATTCGATGTGAATAATAACAAAACACCTATTTATTTTTTATTGTTATTTTTATCAAAGTGCTTTATTTGGAAGATATAAAGAACATATAGATACTAATATTATTTATTTGTTTGTTTTTTTTCATAAAATTCATTCTCTTTTTAATAGATATTTTTTTTTCTTTTTCATTGTCAGTTTGTGTGTCTGTGATTAGTTGTAGATAAATTATGCTAGTTCTCAAAAAACTTATGGGCTGTACTGAGTTAAGGCATTATAATTTTAGTCTAACTACAATTTTTTCTCAAGAGCTATTAAGTATATTGAATTATATAAAATAGCTTGAATTATATAACTATAGTTAGATTTTAAAAATACTAATTAATATCATTTTAAAAAAGCTTAACTTGAATGTTTTTGCTGAATGGTGTACCTAAAACGGAAAAAAAAAAAACTAAATTTTTTGTACTGTTAATGTCAGAGAAGACGGTGGACAGATGTCGCTAGTCTCTACAAGGACTGAGATGTGATCTAAAAAGACTTCAAACAGGTCTTTCAACCAAATTGGATTTTGGAATTGGTTTTGTTTTTCCTTTTTGAGACTGCAAACCTTATCACTGACCAATATAATGTATTCTAAGCCCACAACTATTCTTTTATGAAAGTGTCACGTTTCAGATCCTACTTGTACTTTATAACAACTTGTAAATAATGTCATACAAAGTAATAAATTATGTAACAAAGCAATAGTATGTAGTAAAACGTAGCCTTTTTTTTATATTCAGTTTTGAGAAAACTAAAAGTGTAAAAATACAAGTTTAAACACTAAATGTAACAATAATATTTTGTACATTGTATGTAAAATTTAACGGTTTACCAAAATGAATTTCAATAAAAATTACGTAAAGTACCAGTATTAAAATTATCTAATTTAAAACATTATTCATGACCATCATTTGAAAAGGGGATGAATATTTTTTGACACTTAATCATTTTTATTGATAAGTAAAATACAAATCTGACTGGCAAATAAAAGACAAGATTTTTATTCACAATGAAAAATTGTGGTTATTAAAAAACACATATATAAGAAATTCTCATCATGCACTTAATCAGTTGATTTGTTCTAACTCCATTAAATTAAAAAAACATTTTGATTCAGATCAAGTATCTTTTCATTATTTTGGCTAAATCATCTATTGTCAAAAACATTGCCCAACTTGCAAACGTCCAACCATTAGATATCCGGTAGCTATGGACAGTTTAGATTGTTAGTAAACGATTATTTCTATAAAAACCCCTTTAATTGAATACTAAAACGATTACGTTTTATTGTAGCTGCATCTGCTTAAGATTGTCGAAAATGGGATTATCTTTTTTTTTCTCTTTTTTTTAAAATTATTAATTAGATTGTTATCATGAGCTATCATGAGGAAATAAGTTTGATTGATAATATAATAAAACTTTTACACACGCAAGGCGCGCGAACTCACGCACTCTCAAACACGCCACTCACACACACACACTCACACACAACACACACACACACACACACACCACACAACACACACACAACACACACACACACATATATATATATCCTATATATATATATTTAATATATATATACTCTATATATTATATAATATATATATATTATATACTTTCATAAAACAGTTTAACCTTATTTTTTTTTGAATGGAATAGAAGATAAACTCGTCGTCTTTGCACTTTTAATTGTTCCTTTTGTTTCGTCAATAATCATTTATTGGTTTAGGTAATTCCTCAAAGATATAATTTGAATGAAAGTAATATTCAAAACCAATTAAATTGCCATGGTGCCTGATTTTCTCAGGCTTGAAACACATCTATGCAGAACATGTCTTTTAAAAATTAAACTACTAAAGGATCCAATTATCAAATATAAACCAAAAAAACCTTAAGCACATTGTGGAGTTTAGGGTGAAGCTAGTTTGTTTGTAAAGTTTGACTTCAATTCTTTCCCATAATATTTTTGGAATCACTTATTCTTCATAAGTAACATTCTCAAACGTTTATATATACCTAACTTTCTTGTTAGATTAATTAAAATATTTGATTTTAAATTAAACAATTGTCGATGAGTCTAACAACATTATTTTGGTAATGAAAAATAAAATGCTGTAAAAACTTAAAGACTAAAATGTTTAAGTCATGTTGCAAAATATATGCAGTATAATGTTCCGGTAAGAATTGATGATTGTGGTATATACTAAGTCTGAAATTAAATATAGATAATTTCCTTGTTAATTAATGTTTGGCTCCAAAAAAACCTTTCACATTAAAAACGTCCTTTAATGTTTGTCATGTTCATCCATTATTTTTGTAGTTCTGAATCAGCAAATAAGGTTTTATTATTCCAAATTGTCATTGCGTTACAGGCCCTTATTTCTGATGTCATCTTCAAATAATCTATTCATTTAAATTTGAAATTTAATACTTAGTTATTTATCTAAAACATTTTTTAGTGTTACCCACAACATATTTCAGATCACATGTTCAAAACTACAGTTAAACAATTTTGGACTTGATTTTAAAAATTTAACCTATTATTTTCTTTTAGGTCAGTTTAAATTCTTACTTTATATACATCGCATCGTATAAACAGAATGAAGCAAGAGTGGGGATTGTAAGACATGTCTGTCTTTGCTGTACTTTCTAAATGGTACAATCAGATCACTGTGAATAACAGACTAATTAACTAGAACATATAATCGGGAAATTATATTTCAATTATTACAAAGGTATCTTTATTAGCAACGAGTTATTTAGTTTATAGGCTCCTATGTTTACATTAATTTGAAGTAAGCTGATAAAGATTGTAATCACTTACTGTTGTTTAAATTATTGATCCGAATCTTGATTTGTTCTCTGGTAATTGAATGGTTTTCTTTGTTTGCAAGCACACCTTGACGTTTCCTTGTTTTACTATTTATATAACTTTAGCGTTATAATTGTTAGTTTGACAGTGTACAATAACGAAAAGGGTTATACACTTTGTTTCTACACGACCAGAAAGAATTTCACGTTGTTTAAGCATATTGAAAGACCATTATTAAAAAGTACTTTTCGCTACTTATCATGCGAGGGGTTTTTAAATTAGCCAATGTTACAAATTATAATAAACACGATTACTCTCCCGGGTGGTAGAATAATAATATTCTAGTTCTACACAACTGAATATAGAATTGATTTAGTCACATGCGTTTTTACTTTGGAAACAACAATTTTAAAATACGTAAAAATATTTTACATTGTTGTAGGATTTAACACAATATGTTAATGTTACGTAGGAGATTTAACACCATTGCTGTTTTTATGTTTAGTAGGGATTTAAACACATGTGTTTTATGTTACGTAGGGATTTACACATGTGTTTTTTGTTTCGTAGGGATTTTAACACCATGTGTTATTATGTATACGTAGGATTTAACACCATGTGTTTATTTGTTACGTAGGGATTTAACACCTATGTGTTTTATTGTTACCGGTGGGATTTAACACCATGTGTTTTTTTGTTAAGTAGGGATTTAACACCTATTGTGTTATATGTTATCGTAGCAGATTTAACACCAATGTGTTTTATGTTACGTAGGGATTTAACAACATGCTGTTTTATGTTACGTAGTGGATTTAACAATAATTGTGCTTTGACTTCATTGTGATCATTGTTTTGACTGAACTTTTCATCCACTGTGAGTTAAATTGTTCTCCCGGAGTACTTGTTAACACTACTTATAACCTCATTTAGATAAAGTACTGTATTTCCTTCTAATAGATTGCCAATTATATTGATTATGTAATTATTATTTAAACCAGTTGTTTGTCACAACCAGTTAGTTGCTAAAGGAACTAAGTAACATTTGTTGAACGTTAATAATTTATTTATTTTCAATTACACTTCATCTTACTTACAAATAAAGCTATTTTTCAAGTGACACATTCAACAAAGGGATTTCTTTGGTTGAGTTTAACAATTTGAACGTCATTCATTACGTTGTGGCTAAACATCTGTACCACGGATTTCCCACGCAATATTCATTCCGTCCTCATGGCGTTGGTTCACCCCTATGCACAGTGCCCAAACGGACTGGTTTCTCCAAGTTGAAATCCAAAAACAAAGTCATCAGGATCAATCTATGGCGTAGCCTCTGTAGCCAGATATTATTCACCTACGGAAAACATTTAAGGACGTGGATTTAATAAAAACTAATGAATTGCCATTTTATAAATTATTAACAAGTAAAAATGCTATAAATATTAAATTTTATAGGAAACAAAATTACAATTAACAATCTACACCACACCGTTAATGGTTATAATAATTAGGTCTAACACTTGCTCGTGCACGATTCGTGATGCCAAAACTGTCATAGTTTTACGATTCGGTTAGTTATGTTAATTAGTATGCCAAATCTGTCACTAGTTACGCTTGTTTAGTTATGTTATTTGTATGCATATTAATACGCTTATATTGAACCAAGATAAACGATGTACATGGCTGCTTCGATTTAGATGTAGGTTAGACTTAACTAAACTATAACTGAGTTTGTGGTCCGTGTCACATGCCTGCCGAACACCTAGCAACAGTGTCACAAAGAGACCAGTCCCCATTATGAATGACAGGGGTCTTCCCGAGCTGTAGCTCTTATGATATCATCTGGTTCCCGGAAATCCAGTACCCAGGGTCTTGTACTTAAGAGATGAAAGAGCTCCACAATGAAAGAAGATGAATGGAGCTCTCTCATCCTCCTCACCCCAGAGCTACATGTGGAGTGTTCTGTTAGGTCATAATTTTCATTTGTTCATGAGGGAGATTTATGAACCGGTCACAACCTGTAACAACCCACTCCTTGGCCTGGGTCACAGCTAACACAAGTTCGGCTTTGTAACTAGATCGAGTCCTTAAAATTAGTTCACTAGGACGCATGACACGGTCTACGGTCCGCCAGTCTACAATCGTGTTTCTCAATCAAGTCCACCGATCAATTCTACTATCTTAAAACCGTTTGGGAAGGGAAGCCAATGGGCTGGCTCTGGTCCCTAACAAGGGGCATCTTTAGCACCCTATCTATTTACATCAATTCAAGCCATGTCCTGCGACCCACATTAGTATCATTGTTTACGTGACATTAAGGTCTCTAGGATCCCCTGGGCTCTACCCATACACCAACTAAGAGCTGGTACGTAGCACCATAATCGCCTTTATTCATCAACCACACAATATGAGCAGAAGGAAAACAACTCCTCCAAAGCTACCTATATGTTTTCTTTTCCTGTGGCGGGAGTACATAATTGACAATCAACTACCGCTTGTATGGTGTGGTACCATGGGCTTTGAGAGTTACGGACAGAACTCACCGTACGCTCCTCCCGTCAACCCAGCGTCACTACATATGTCTTTTATAGTGAGCCGCCCCGTTAACCAGATGCTTTCCCTTCTGACATTTACAGGGCTCGGTAAATCCCACACATCATCTGATGCTTGGAACCTATAACTGTCTGTCATATCCTTACTAGGTATCATAGAGTCTGTCTCCATTGCAATCAACGGGTCCACACTAATGTCCCTTTTTTACCATCAATCACCTGTGTACCATCAATTACCATTACCATCAATTACCATCAATTACCATCAATCACCTGTGTACCATCAATTACCATCAATCTACATCATCAGTCTGGTTGGGCCACGGCAGCCAGTCCAACCAGACGCCCTTATTTTAGACGGCTGTTTCATGCTCCCCCTTTACAAAATGTCCATTGGCCGGAGGTCCAGTGAGGACCCCCATCACCACCAATGGTGTTGTTCTGATGGCACTTGTAATCTCCCGGCACACAATCTATAGCATTATCTTGTGGTCAGCCCTTGCATGTTTTGTCATGGCCGGACCACCTGACACTGCAGCATAAATAAGGGGGAGCCAAAGAAACACTCGTGTAGAGCCAAATATATGGAACATTGGTTTAAGAGGCGTCCAATTGGCCCTACGATGACGCCCAAAATGCCATCTGAACTTCCTGGCTTTTTCCTGTAGGGGCATTGAGCCAGTTCAGTTTTAGCGTGCAGAGACTTAACCAACCTGAAGATCTTAGCAACCGTGCTCCCATGAGTGGGCATGTATAGTCCAGCCAGTCCTCCTCCTCCTTCTACATGAAGGTAACAAGTTCTGTCTTATTAGGATAACTGAGAGCCCCTTGTCTTACACGAACGTTCACAGGATCTTAGGGAAGAATGGGACAATATCACAACATGTTTAGGGCAAAATATGCCAATGCAAGATGCAACAATCGTCCGACCTGTTGCCTGGAGCTATACCCCATCCCCTTGAGAACCTTTACAAGAGACACAGGACGAGCGGAAAGGTACACCCCTTGGGGACAAACACTTCCTACTACAACCTGCTACCGTTTACATCATTCAGATAGAGATGCCTTGACTGTTTGCTGCTTAGGTGGGCCTCGACTCCCATCTGGTGATGGTACCACTTACGCCCGTTTCCAGATGACAGCAAGCAATCATGGACTGCAGAGAGCTTTATTAACGATCCCTCTATGTCTCGTAAAGTCACCCATAGCTAGCTCCTTCTGATGGATGTATACTCAACTCGTGACTCAAAGGCCTACGTTAATTTTTTTCTTTTTAAGCCCTATACAAAATCATAATATTATGTTTGATTCTATCTATAAGATGAAAAAATTATAAAAAATTTAACAAGATTTACAACTTATCCAATCTACATTTTTATTTAAATTTTTTTAGTGTCAGCTGTTTAAATTAATTATTCCTAAAGTTAAATATATTTATATCCCGATTTGTATTCTGTTTTCAAACTGATGATGGTCTTTCGAGATAGAAATCGATTTTGAACATTAAAAACATCAAGAAAAGATTAAGCAATTTAATAGCTAAAAATGTCAAACAATATAAAATTCGTTAAATATGTCTGGTTGATTACTTAATTACTTTGGTTAGATACAAAACTTATTAAAGATGGTTAAAATTATATGACAAAAAATTAAGATTTCCTTAATATTAGAAATGTTTCGTCATGGTTTTTAGTTGAATAAGACATGTGTTTCAATAAAAGTATAAAAGTATTGTTGATTGTACTCTCGATAAATAACACTGGTGATTTTATAATCAAACATTATCTCGTGAAAATCAATGCAATATGTGTAGCGCTAAAATCAGTTTACTTAGTTGAAAGACATTGTTGCAACAAAACTGTGATACTGAAAGACCAAATTGATACACATTATCATTACGGATGCTACCCAAGTTGATTTAATGGGTCGCTATACCAAGTTGATCTATGGGTGCTACCAAAGTTGATCATAGGTGCTACCAATGTTGATCAAGTTGTTCCTATGATAGTTGATCAAGGTGCATAAACAATTTGAATTGGCTGATATTATAAGTTGATTATGTGGGTGGCTATCCAAGCTAATACGGTTTCTATCAAAGGTTGATCACGGGTGCTACCAAAGCTACCGCGGTGCTACCTAAATTTATACATGTGCTACATCAACAATTAAGTTTGTCAAGGTTAGATAGCGTTGATCCAAAGCTACTACCCCATGGCATGCCCTATCAAATTTGATTATGGGAGGCTACCTATGCTCATCATGCTGGCTACCTAAGTGATATGATTTTTAATCCTAGCTAACAACCTTTAAACCATAAACAAGTTGTTATGGAATCCGTATGCTTCATATATACAATAATATGATCTTGTAAGTATACGTCAATCCTGTAAAATTAAAACGGAATAAATGCTTTTTTCCGTACGTTCGACAAAGTGCATAGTTTATTTACTTGTGTGCCCTAATGCAAAAGAAACTAAATTCGTAAATACTATTTGTTTATTCATTAATTATTTAGCTACGATCATTTTTCGGAATAGTTAAACTGACCTGGGCAAAAGTATAAAAAATATTTGTGTCTAGTTTCATCGTTTACAATTAAGAAACTCTGAATAGTCAGTCAGTGGCATTTTTTCCTTTATGTTTGAAGATAAATGAAAAAGCCATTCTAAATGGCATGTATGTAAAAGTAGATGTTGTAACTTAAATAATACAACACTCTTAAAACACTTACTCCCAACCCGTTTCTTCACGGACTCGCAGTAGCTGGTTTTGTACTTGTGTGAAACGATGTTAAGTATAATATGTTATATTTGTATAATTGTCTAAAACCTATATATATTGAACAATATTATCAGGTTCAAGTGGATTTTCCGTCCTTATTTTCCTTCTGCTCTTTGGCATTTCAATAATATTTTCTAGTTATTATAATCTCAATGGCATTTATCAATTTAAATAAACATTTTATTTGAGACGATTTTTTTCATAATAATTTTACTACAGTAAAAAAACAAACTAGGGTTAGGTATATTTAGTGACCCAAATAAATGTACAAACTTTGTAGTATACTTTAGTGGACCTTAATAAATGTAAAAACTATGTAGTATACTTTAGAGACCAAATAAATTTACAAACTATGTAGTTTACTTTAGTGACCAAAATAAATTTACAAAACTATGTAGTTTAACTTTAGTGACCAAATATAATTTACAACACTATGTAGTATACTTTATTGACCAAATAAATTTACAAAACTATGTAGTATACTTTAGTGACCAAATAAAATTTACAAACTATGTAGTATACTTAAGTGACCAAACTACATTCTTACAAACTATGTACTATACTTTAGTGACAAAAATAAATTTACAAATATGTGTTTTACACCTTAGTGACCAAATATGAATTTTACAAACTATGTAGTATACTTTAGTGGACCAATTAAATGTACAACTTAAACCATACTTTGATTTTACTGTGAAATATTTAAATTAAGCTTGTATCTGCATTGCAAATTCGGAATTTAAAATTAATCTTTCTTTAAAATGTAGGCTTTGTGGACAAGCATCACTCTCAAATCTCGACAATCTTACGAATAACATGGTCGGTATATTTATGATGAATATTTTAAACATTTCTTTCATTAACAATTGTTTTCAATTTAATCCTGCACCTTGTTCCACTAACTTTGGTCTTCGATTGGTAGCATGACGTAGGCCTAGATTCTACTACAAAACTCCACGGCTGCATACCATTCATCTTGAAACAGATGTTTACGCTAAAGTAATAATATACTAAAAAACAAATATGTGCAATTAAACTTCGGGATCACATTTATAATTATATAAAATATGTCATGTGTCGATTGAATCTTTGTTTATATGCTGCTTCTTGTTAGTATTTTTCCATTATGAAATTTGTAATTTATAATTAAAAATAAATAATTACTTAGCTATCTTCCACATGATTTATAGTTTGGAAAAGACTATATGTCACTGTTTTGTAAATAAGTCTTGATGTGCTTATAATCATGTTTGTAGTAAGTGCTGAGTTTTCAAGGTGTTCGTAAAGGGAACAAAATGTAGTGATAACAGAAAACTGAAATGAGTTAAAAGCTTGGATACAAATTACAGTGAAAACATTCTTACAAACTTATAACTAAAGTTTATTTGTTAATTCATTAACCATTAATTACAAGTCTGACAAAAAGGGTAACTTAAGGATCTAAATTGAGTTGGAATTCAAACCACGTAGAACCCACCCATCCAACACTATACGGCATACAGTCGATGATCATCAAAGTATTAACTTTAAAGGTGTTAATCAGTGTAATTATCCATTGGACAACTTTCAAATCAATATCTTCATACGACAAATTGAGGTCAAACTGCAGATCCTCACACTCTTAATTTAATAGGTGTCATTGTCTTATATGTGATTAGAAGTTGCTCAACTAACGAAAAACTAGTTTTTTGTAGTCTATATTCTAAAATGAAAAATGTATTTGTAAAATATTACTTAATTATGGAAAATATTATTTACAAAACATTTCATAGTTGTTTACTGGACAATACGCCTTAATTATATGACAACTTTAAATGAAATGTTTTCTACTTACCTTAGGATGAAACAATATGTATTCTTTTTCTGTCCCTGGCTTTCCAGCTTCTTGCTTTCAATGGACTCAGTGAACAGCGGGACCTGAGTGGAAGCTGAGTGGAAAAATATTGAAGATTTATGTTAGATTAGTTAAACACAAAATTTTGAATCGCTACTAAATACATTTTGGTCAGTTTTTCAAAAATAATACTCAGCGTACCTTTAAAGACCTCAATTTACTTTTAAACAAATCAGAAATTTTAAATGTTATTATGAAAATATATAAATTGTGTGATTGTACAATAAATTGAACAACAAAAATCATCATGACTTGGTTATGGCATTGAGAAAAATTTTAATGTATTTGTTTATTAGTGAATTTGTTTTTTATTTGTGCTAAAATATAAATTAGACATAGTGACTGGATCCAAAGAGGAGAGATAAACAGAGATCGTTTCGAACAGTGTCGAGATAGTGTGTTAAATAGTAATTTCTCTCGTTTTCTATATGATGGCTTGCCAGAACATTATCAGTCACTCCATTTTTCCCTCCAAATCCTGCAATCCTCAAGGATGAATGTATTAATAATTACTTTATTAATGATAAATAATGATATACATTAGTTGTAATATTGGTATACCTGCAACTTTGTTGTTTGTAGCAGCAAAAGAAAGCGTCCTCTATTTATTTTCTCCAGTGCTGTATCTGAATTAGTAGATTTAAAAGTGGCTGTTGTCATTACGTAAAAATAGACCTCACGGTAACGACCACTTTAAAGTGTTATTTACATCACCAAACTTTACGTCCATACGGAGATGTGGCATACATATTCATTATACTTTATAATTTTGAATTTGTAACTTTTTGTTTTAATTGATATGATTTTGGTTTAAATATCAGGGAAACGCAATGAATTTTACTCACTCCTGTGGTCACTCAAATCCAAGGTGATTTTTGGCCTCACCAACAAGTTGCCTCCACAGTCTACTATCCTCTGTCATTTCGATGTGTCCACCAAGACTTCTCACATCCTGTTCCACTTGGTCATCCCATCTTATTCTTGGTCATCCAAGAAAGAGGTCACCTTCCTGTTGGTTTCGCCATAATTTTTTCTTCTTCCTTTTCCTCACATGACCAAGCCATCTTATTCTTCTGCTTCTAACCACCACCACAATATCTGGTATTTTGTACATTTCTCTAAGCTCTCTGTTCTTTTTCATTCTCCACACTCCTGATTCATAGGTAGGTCCATATATTCTTCTTAAAATTTTGTTTTCAAATATAATCAAACTTTTTGTGTTATACATTGTTAGGGTCCACACCTCAGATCCTTACAATAAAACAGGTTGTACAATAGCTATATACATTGCTATTTTTGTGGGTATTGACAGTAATTTACATTTGAATAGCTTTAGGAGACTCCAGTAGTATATATTTGCTGCATTAATTCTAACTTGTATTTCCTCTTCCATTTTATTTTGGCTAGTCAAAGTAATTCCCAGATACTTGAGAACTCTTCAGTGGCTAACGATTTGTAATTCATTACGTCCAGTGTTGATTTGATTGGCTTTGCCTGTCTCCCTATCTTCATATATTTAGTCTTTTCTTCATTCATTTGAAGACCTAATTTGTTGACTTATTTTAACAGGACACCTGCTAGCGTTTTTAGACCACTTTTATTATCAGCTAATAATGCCACATCATCAGCAAATGCTAAAATATTGATTATACCTTCAATGTTTGAGCCTATTTGTACCGATTTTGTAACTTTCAGTGATTCTTCAAGAGCGAGGTTGAACACCAATGGTGACAACGCATCTCCTTGTCTTACCCCTGTTTTGACGTCAACAGTGTCTGTAAATTCTCTTTCTATTCTTACTTTCCCACTTGAGCCTTCTACACACATTTTTTTTGTTAGTCTAATTATCTTCCCTAGGATGTTTTTTCCAATATATGTCCACAATAATGATCTCACAATACTATCATAAACCATTCTAAAGTCAATGAATAATATATGTATAAATAGGTTATTGTGTATTCCCAGTATTTTCAATCTAGCTCTTTTATAATAAATATTTGGTCAGTAGGTAATCTTTCTTTCATAAAGCCTGTTTGTTGTTCTCCGAACATGTCTTCTCCGTATCTTCCTAGTCTGTTTAATATTAGTGTTTACAGTATTTTATATCTAAAATTAAGTAGTGATATTCCTCTATAGTTTGTACATTCTTGCTTATCTCATTTTTTGTATAGTAGTATTATCACACTTACTTGCCACTCCATTGGCATAACTTCCATTCTCCAAATTTTCAATATCATCGTATTTAGAAATTTTATTATTTTTATACCACCACTTTTGATTATTTCAATTATTTGGGTATTCCATGCTCCCCTGGTGCCTTCCCATTGTTTAATGTTTTTATCACTTTCTCAATTTCCTCTATAGTTGGTTCTAAAACATCTTCCTGATTTACCATCTTTCTGAAACATTATGTTCACCTCTTGTCCATCTTCTACATTATTATCATCAGCATTTAGTAAGTCTTCAAAGTAGTTCTTCCATCTCTGAAGTATTTAAGGGTTTTCCACTACTGCATTTCAATCTTTGTTTTTCACTCCCATTACTTTAGGACTGTAAACTTTCTGAATAAATCTCACAGTTCTGGGAAATTCCTTAGTGTTATTTGCTGTTAAATATTGTTCTGCCTTTGTTATTTATAATTTTTTTGTCGTCTTAATGTTTTATTTACTTCTAAGTTTATTTCTCTGTATGTTTCCTTAGTTTCAGCATTTCTGCATTTTAGATGTTTATATTTAGCTTCCTTCCTTTTAATTACCAATTCTCTGCACTTCTCATTGAACCAGGGTTTTTTGGGTTCTTTTTCTTTATAAAAACTTCATTTTCTATTTCTTTTATGTTCTTTTTTTAAGGTTTGCCACATTGTCACTACTTATGTCTCTTCCTCATCTTCTCCTGTTTGAGAGAACTGAACTTCAAATCTGTTTGAGATTTTCACTTCGAACTCTATTTTCTTATCTTCATCCATATACATTCTCTCTGTTATTTACTAACATTTCTTTTTTCAATCTTTATTCTTTGTCTAAGTCTTGTTAGAATCAAGTAATGGTCTGTACCACACTCTGCCCCTCTCTTACTTTTCACATCTACTACTGTACTGATATGTCTCTTATCAATCAGAACATGATCGTTTTGGTTCTTCGTAATTCCATTTGTGATGTCCATGTAACTTTATGTATATCTTTACGTGGAAGTTTAGTACTTACTATGTACAGATTCATCGAAGAAGCAAAGCTTTGAAGCCTTATTCCATTGTCATTTGATATATTATGTAGGCTGTGTTTGCCAGCCACACTCTCCCACATGATTTCTCTTCCTTCTTTAGCATTAGCATCTCAAGAAGGATTTTGGTATTATAGCTTGGTAACTTATAAAAATGCCTCCTCTAGCTGAGCATAGTATATATATTTCTCATCATCTTCACTGTCCTCAGTAGGTGCATAGAAACGTATCATTGATATGTTATTAAACTTTCCTTTGAACCTCATTGTACATATCCTCGCATTTATTGCTTCATAGGCTAAGATCGAAAAAACTATTTATTTACAGCAACCCCTACGCCTGCATAGTGTCTTCCATAGTCACAGCCACTATATAGTATTTGGTAACTTTCAGTGTTTATTTTTCCACAGAATGGCCATTTGGTTTCTTGTAGTGCTACCACATATATCTTGTAGCCTTCGAATTCTACACTAATAACATCTACTTTACCTGGCTTAGCCAGGGTTCTAATATTCCATGAGTCGAGTCTTATGGAACGAATAGATTTTGTTCTAAGCTTGGGTCTTAATCCATTTGATCCATCCACTTCCGAGGCTTAGTGGCGTTTCGTAACAATGGTGTTTTACAAGATAGGGTTGTTAGCCCTATGCTCAATCTCCAACATGAATGGAGGGCCGCACCTACTTGTGGTCAGTTGGTCCCCTAGACCTGACCAGGAGGACTGTTTAAGCAGATCCACCGGCCTTTCACCTATCCGCCACCCAGGGGACGCTCCGTATACGCCAAAGTAGGATAGTGCACGGCAAGTATGTTTACATTAATTATTTAATTTTGTTAGTTGTAAATTATTTTATGCAAGCTTAAATAACTATTTGATAAATGGGAAACATTTATATATAAATAATTACCTTCATCGTCGGTTGGTGAGGCAAGTATAGATTCATTGGCTGAAACTAAAAATGATATTCAGTGTATGATAAAAGACCAACAACTATATTAAAATATTATTTCTTACAATCTAAAACAAACTTAAGGTAAAAAGAGTGATTATATACAATTTTTCATTCGGAGGACCATACCTTTTGGTATGAGAAAGTTAATTATAGTTTTGTAGAAATCAGAATAATATTTAAATTCTTCAAGACATTGAAACTCACTTTTATTTCCCAAAACTGTACATCACAACAACAAAAGTAAACAAAAACAAAAATAACACACATGATAATAATTCATTACAACATCATATGTTAAAATGTTAAAATCCACAGACCATCGGGAACATGCCGGGCCACTTGAACCGACAGGTTTAACAAAAGTTGTCTTCTATTGGTAAGGGGAAAATCTTTATCCCTTTTTACCCCTTTATCTTTATGCCTTTTTAACATTCCATTTTTAGTTTGAAGGGTGACTAACTCTAACAATGTTGGCAGGACCTGGATGGATTTTCACAATTCGAGCTAATGGCCAATTCAACTAAATCCCCATCTTTTATCACAACTAAATCCCCGATTTTCAAGTTTTGTGTTTTTTTGACCATTTTTGCCTCTCCTGTAAAGTATGGAGGTAATCCCGACACCAACGATGCCAAATGTATTGGGTAATTTTTTGTAACTTTTGCCAATTCTTGAGTTTGTTAAAGGGAGTATTGTTCAAGTCATTTTCAGGTATTGAAATCAGAGGGGCTCCAATTAAAAAATGTCCAGGGGTTAAAGCTGAGATATCGGAAGGGTCAGATGAAAGAGGACTTAGTGGTCGGGAATTCAGAAAAGCTTCAATTTTTGCATCGATTGAGTTGTAGTCTTCAATTGTTAAAACAGTGTCTCCTACAACTCTTCAAAGATGGTATTTCATACTTTTGACAGCAGCCTCTCATAGCCTTCCTTGGTGAGGAGCTAAGGGGGGATTGAAGTGAAATTGTATTGAATTTTGAAAAGAAAATTCTGAAATTCTTCGTTTGTTATCTTGGTTATTCAGAAATGAGTTGACCACTGATTTTAGGATTTTGTTTGCACCCACAAAATTAGTTCCATTGTCACAATAGATATTCTGACACAAACCACGTCTTGAAATAAATCTAGTCAATGCTGAAATAAAGGCAGTGTAGAAGACAATTCAGAGACCGTTTCAAAGTGCACAGCCTTTGTATTAAAACATACAAATATACATATGTAGAGTTTGAAGAGACATAAGGATCTGAGGTTATGAGCTTTGGCAGTGAACGGGCCACAAAAATCCACATCAGAGTTCAAAAAGGGTCGATCGAATCAAGCTTTTTTAGCAGCTCTTGGATGGATCCATTTAGCAAGCTAAATGGATTTAGCAGCTCTTGATCGAATCAAGCTTTGAGCTGCTAAATCCATACATGTTGGACCAGTTTGGAATGTAAAAGTTGAGGAGGGGTCATGCAAATACTTTAAGTGGTAATGATCTATTAATAAATTGACAATATGGTGATTTTTTGGTAGTATTACAGGATGTTTAACATCGTAATCAAGATGTGAGTTGCTGCTTCTTCCTCCTACTCTGATTATTCCACTTTCATCGAGGAATGGTGAAAGTCTTTGGATTTGGTTAGAGCAAGGGTTTTCCTTTTTCAAGTTTTTAATTTCTCCAGGGAAAACTTCAGATTGAATTAATTGGAAAATTTTCAAAGAAGTTTTCTTAAGTTCATCCACTGATAAAGGACCTGATTTAGGTAATATTTTGACATTAAAGAAACGGTATACATAAGAAAACACTCTGACGAGTTTGTTCCAAGAGGAAAATCGGTTAAAAATTACAAGCGGTTCAGGTTTAGTGATAGTCAATACCGTTTATCCTTGAGGGTTTACTTCTTCTAAGTTCTCTTCTTTAATGGGTGTGAAGGAACTTGTTGGCGAACAAGAGACATGTTCTTGCAACCAATGAGGTCCTCCCCACCAAAGAGGGTGATCTTTGAGATCTTGTGGCATTAATCCTCTAGAGGCACAATATGCTGGGTTAAATTGTGTGTTCACATGATGCCATAAATGAGCTGGGACCTGTTCCTGAATCTCAGCCACCCGATTAGCAACATAGGTTTTCAACCTGTAATAGGAGGTTTGAATCCAACTTTAACGATTGTTGAATCGGTCCAGGCATATGTCTGACTAATAGTGTAGTGTGGCATCAACAAAGAGAGAAAATGGGTCATCACTTTTGCCAAGAGATGACTACCACACAATTCAAGTCGTGGTAATGAGATTTTTTTAGTGGTGCTACACGGGTTTTTGAAATGAGTTGTCTTATTTGAGTAGTCTCTATTTCAGAAGAACTTTGTAAATATACCACTGCGCTGTAACCAGCTTCAGAAGCGTCCGAAAACCCATGTAATTGAATAACTTAACTTTGGAATTGTTAATTAGTAATGGTCTGGGTATTTTTACCTCTGACAGACTAGGGAGTTGAGTGACAAACGAATTCCATGACTCGACTATGTCATGAGGGAGGGGTTCATCCCAAGTAAAACCTTTAGCCCATAATAGCTGCATGAATAATTTTGCCCACATTATGACTGAGGACAGGAATCCACAAGGGTCATAGCTAATGTTTACGATCAGGGTAAGGATAGTTCTTTTAGTGTTAGCAGGGGTATCATCTATATGGAAATTAAAGGAGAAAAAATCAAGTTTAGATGACCAATGACCAAGATACTAAAGAAAGATTGATCATACGATTCCAAAAACCTCATGGTATCGGAAGGAAAAAGACCCAAGAGGTTTGGATAGTTAGAAGTCTATTTTATAAGTTCGAAACCACCCTTTTGGAGTAAATGTATCAGTTGAGTTTGCAAATGTTGTGCTTTTCCCTCATCTTCATGGCCAGCGATTACATCATCCACATAAGTGTGGTTTAGTAGAACTGAGGCAGCTTCAGGATAGAATTCCTGTTCGTCTTGAGCAAGTTGACGAAGAGATCACAAGGCTAGGAAAGGTAAACCGTTCATCCCAAAAGTCACAGTTTCTAAGAAAAATGTTCTGAGGGATAGAGAAGAATTGTTGCGCCAAAATATCATTTGATATTTTTGATCGTCAGGATGAATGCTAATTCACCTAATTCCTATACATTTGTCGTATATCACAAGTGAAAACCACAATATGACGTCGGAAGTGAAATAGTACATCAAATAAATTCATCTGTAATTTTGATCCTGCGAGGAGAATATCATTTAGTGAAACACCGTTTGAGGTTTTGCATGAAGCGTCAAAGACAGTCCTCAGTTTTGTGGTTGAGCTTGATTCTTTTATGATACCATGATGGGGGAGAAAATAGTTTTCATCTGGAACTGAATCACACGGTCTCATATGTCCGACTTCTGAATATTCGTCCATAAATTTACATAGGCTTCTTTGAATTTAGGTTGAGTAGTGTATCTTTTTTCAAGTCCTAAGAATCTATTTTTAGCTGAGAATTTCGAATCACCTATTAGAGGATGGTTAGGTTTGAAAGGTAGACGAACGCATTACCTACCAGATACGTCTCTAGAATGTGTCTTAATAAAAGGCAGAATGTTCTGAGGCAGACACGATAGAGATAGGTCGAGGTTGAAACTTTTCATTTAAAGACTTAGGGGTCCAATGAGAGGAGTTATTTTTGTTGTTAGAAGAATGCAAGAAAGCGTCTTCTACATGAGTACAGTAGTCAGATAGGAACATGATGATTTCTGTTACAGTAGGAAGAGTTTGAGAGTTTCCTTTTGAGTTTTCAAATTTATGTAGCAGTTTGGTGTCAAACTTCCGTAAAAGCATAGAAGCTAACAAAAAAATTTTTCTCAACGATATCACAGTCCAATAATTTTAAGGCTTGAGTGTTTTCTTGAAATGAATTTAGAAAATGTCTTAGGTTCTTAACAGGAAAGAGATTGATATTGGGGAGATCTATTATCTTGTTTAAATGCAAAGAGGAGAGTCTAAGCACTGAATGATAATGTTCACGTAACGTCTTGAAAGCTATGAAGTAATTATCTTCTGCAATTGGTAACGATTTTATTAAATTAAGAGCTTCACCTGATAATGTACCAAGTAAATACTGAAATTTCGCAACAGGGGACATTGATGAGTTTAAGTTTATAGTTGCATCAAACAGGTTGATAAAAGCAATCCAGGTGTGAGGGTCTCCACTAAAATGCTTCAATTCTATTTTAGGTAAACGTATCACCGACGTGGAAAGTTGTCCTTGAATAGTTTCGTTACTTGCTACATTACTTGCTACTGACTGGATATCATCATTAATATTTAAAAGAATTTTAATTTTATTTTGAATAGTGACACAAAGTTCATTAATTTCATCCTGTTTGTGAATGACATTTTGTTCATCAAAATCATCGTTTGAATCTAACAATTTTTTTCATGTTTTCGTCAAATTCAATTTGTTTGATTTTAACCTCTGCCTGGTATACAAGAATCTTTTGATGTTCAAGTGTTTCAAGAGGAGAATCCTCAGACAGATTTTCAAAAAAGTAATGAATTTTATTCAGCCTAGCTTTAATGAGGTTTGTGAATCGAGCAAAAGTTTGAGGTTTCATTGTAAAAAGTTAAACATATACAAAAAATACAAGTTTAGAGAGGTAAAAAAAGGTTGAGATTGAGAAAAGTTGAAATTATTGAGGTAGAGTTTGTTTGAGGATTGAGGTAGATAGAGAGGTAATAATATTGACACAGAGGTTTATAGAATAATTTTTCTTACTTTTTCATAGTTCTGGTTATCCAGGCCCGGTCGGACCATGTTTCGATCGAGGACCTTACCTTTTGGTATGAGAAAGTTAATTATAGTTTTGTAGAAATCAGAATAATATTTAAATTCTTCAAGACATTGAAACTCACTTTTATTTCTCAAAACTGTACATCACAACAACAAAAGTAAACAAAAACAAAAATAAAACACATTATAATAATTAATTACAACATCACATATTAAAATGTTAAAATACACAGACCATTGGAAACATACAAGTTTAGTCATGAATCATAAATAGATGATTTTTTTGTTTATGATATCAATTATTAGCTATTACTGTTTTCATTCTACAATCATCAAGCTTATTTTACGAGGTCATGTATAATCTGTAGTATAAAGAAACAGAAACAAGTTCAAACAATTTGATAACAATACATATATTTTAGTTTCAAATTTATTAAACGTATTAGTTGAGCATTACATTAATAATAATTTGTTAGGAACAGTGATTTAAGAGTGTAACTAGAAACACTAGTTCCAGAACATAAACTAGAAATACGCTGTCCTTGATACTAGCGTTTAATATTCATAGTTATAAATAGCCTATGCCCATGGGATATAGACTATACGTCATGAAATATATGTAAAATGCATTGATTGTTTGTTTATATGGCACAGTAACCTAGAAGTATTAGAGAGATTCCTGTTTTCAGTGACAAAACTATTAACTCTATCAGTGAAAAATTAATAAATAAAAAAAAATAAAATTATACTAACAGACAACTTTGAAGCATTACCAAAACCCCAACAGAGTGCAGAACACGTTCTTCAACACTTCCAGCTCAGGGTTTACTATCTTTGTGAAGTAAATATAATTGCTTTAAAACAACTTTCTAAATCCATAAAATATATCGCCAATATGCGTAAGCTATAGGAGCACGATATATTGATAATGAACAATATTACTGCTAAACCAATATTGAATAGTAATTATATGGAATAGTATTTATTTGTGGAAAGACTTTTATAAATAACGTGTAGGATATTTGTTAGCAATAAAGTTATATGGAGAAATAATAAAATCTATCAGTGAATAAAGTGACGACTAAATAAATATTACCAATCAACGACTTTAATGGCACTACAATAAAAAATATAATTGTATTATCACTACAAGTTAATATATGTTTTAATATATTCAATACATAATAATTCAAAAACTGTTTGAATTTAAATCAAATAGTTTATGCCATAGCACATGATATATTCGTTTTTAGATCACCGTGTCTCCCTTCTATGTGTTATTTTTGTTTGTGTTGCGTTTTCTTTTGTTCTTTCTCTGTGTAGGTTCCGTTACTTGTTAGTTGGCCATGCCGTTTTTTTTTTTTTTTTTTTTTTTTTTACTTTAATTGGGTTTTCGTGACGGCTTGTCACTTTTGCTACTGTTCCAGTATGAGCAAAGTGGCTAATGAAACCAAGATTTATCGGCCCCAGGGTCCGGGAGAGGACCTGCATTGCCTTACCACCTTGATGTCGTCTGGTGACGCAGCAGAGGACAGTAAGTCTGGGCCGACCACTTGGCCTTTGCGGCCCAGAGGGAGCAGCCACATACAACCCCCTACTAATCTGGTGTCTGGGATGAAGTCTTCGGTATACCAGTGACCTCCACCCATATTTATTGTCTTTCAGCGATGAACTTTATCCTGGCCTGGTTATTAGTGTTTGATATGTGCTCAAATTAATGATATATTTTTGTGTCATTAGGGTGGGTTATTCGACTTTGAGAGGATATTCATATTTTACTTTTATTTGTTCAATAAGTTTTTTTTACGTAAGTATATTTTTTTAGAAACGGGGTACTCTGGATCATTGTAAAATGTCTAAATAGGAGCCACCCTTCCCCACCCGAAGAATTCGGTGTAATAAATTAAATAACTTACCTTATTTTTTTTCCCAAACCAAGCAACCTCAAAGTTTGTCTCTAGAGCCCTGGTCAGCAGCCCTTATTTAAATAACAATTTCAGTTATATTGTCTATTGTTATTGTTTCAAATGTTTTATCATATGTCAATGTTATGGTGTATGACAACGTCTCGAATCTGTCCAAAATTTAACATAATTTATTTTATCTTAAACAATTTGTTGAAATTTTTCAATTTCATTTTGAATGTTTAGTAATAAACGCTATTTTTCTGCATAACTGATTTTATTTCTTTACCCACCTGAATTGTAGTACTATCACTCACCTTCATTTGGGCTCCGCATTTTGTGAGGGTAGGTCTCAATTCATAGCAATAAGCATAAAAATACAAATAAAATAATTTAATATCATTGCAGCAATCTTATAAATGAAATAGATTATATAGTCGAACACTTAAGAGAAATAAAATATATATAATAAATATTATGCTGTTGTATGATGTAGTTTAATAATATGGTCGATAGCCAAATATGTATACATCAATTAGCGTTAAGATAGAAGCAGTATTCCGCAGTTGTTATTGAATATTTGTACTTGAATAAAAAATAAAATTTGAATATTAATTTTATTAAAATTAGGTTTGATAACTTTAAGTACTTCATGTATACAGCCCAAGTTTTATATTACAAAATATATTATGTCTGGAGTCTATTTTAATCCTACTACTTTAAATTGAAAAAAAACCAATACAACATGGCGTATATGCCAACAATTTCGTATATAAATGCTATAGTTGAACATACATATTGGCAACTTTTATTTAAGTGGTTAAAAATGAAATATATATCGTATATCAAACTAAGAAGATATATTTTAGATAGATAGATATATATTTTCTAATACAAATATTTAATTACCTGCCCCTTCTGCGACAGTTATACCACTGACGAGACAGCCAAAAAGAACCAAGCGGAACATAGAGAAGATAGTTGCTTGACAGCTGAGTGGATGAAGACTAAACGTTGTCTGAAAGCCATAGCATGTATTTATACCCGTGACACGTTGGCCAATTGTATGCTGGTATTTCCATTTTGATCATGATTAGATCCTCGTAAAATTACAGTACTAAACTTATAAACTACATCTTGTTTTTATCCTAACAATTTAAATAAAAACAGGTCAACAATTACATGCAATATTGTCCCTAGATACAAAATTTTAGTATCAATTTTAGCAATGTTGTACTACGTAAGTACTAAAATAGTATACCAAAATCATGATAAAATAACTATAATAATTTACTTATGTAATAAATTGACAGTAAAAAATACACTTGGACATATATATTTAAAATAAATAGGGATTTGTTTAAAATTAACTTATATGTATTAATTTCTAGATGGACAGTGAAGTATATTTTTAATATGTTATTTCTAGTTAAAAAAAAATTAAACTAGCTGCGCAGTTGTGGGATTGGCACCAATTCACTGTGTCTTCAATTGATCGCGGTTGATACTAAAGTTGATCAGGGGTGATACCTAACCTAAAAATTGTTGCTACCATTGTTTGGGTCAGGTGTGTACCCAAACCATCATAAGTGTCTACCCAAACTGATCACGGCTGCTGCCTAAGATATCAAAGTTGCTACCCAAGTTATTCATGGGTGCTACCCAAGCATGTGAAGAGATAATATATCTTATATCGGTACTGCCCGAGTTAATAACGAGTGCCACCTAAGTTTATCACGGATATTACCAAAGTTGACAGCGGATTCTACCCAAGCGGATCAAGGTTGCTAACCAAGTTGATCACGGCTGATACCCAAGTTTATCACGGCTGTAACCCTGGAACCATTACATTGCATGGAACTTGTTCCAACTTTTCCTTCAATTTTATTACGGTTGGCTACTAAAATTTATCACGGATACTACCCAATATGATCACGGTTCCCACCCAAGTAAAAAACGGGCTTTACTTAAACTGATTATGGTAGCTAAATTATAAAATCTTGGGGACTACCCGATCTGATAGCACGTGCTACCCATGTTGAATAGAGTTGCTACAAAACTTGATCACGAGTGCTATCAAAGCTGATCATGGTTGCTGCCAAAGTTAATAAAGGTTTCTTCACAAGTTGATCATGGATATTACCTAAGTTGATCACGATTGCTACTAAAGTTGATCACTGGTGATACTTAAATTGATCATGGCTGTAACTCTAGTTAATCACGGTTGGCTGTAAAAGTCATGGGAGCTACCAAAGTTTATCACGGATGCTACCTAAGCTTATCTCGGCTGATACCCAAGTTGATCACTGTTGACTTCACGAGCTGTTCAAGAGTACTACCCAAGTTGATATAGGTTGCTACTAAAGTTTATCACGGGTGCAATGAAAGTTGATCGTGAGTGCTACTTAAGCTGATCACGGATGCCACCTAAGTAAAATACGAGTGCTACCTAAGCTGAACTCGGATGGTACCCAATCTAATCACTGTTGCTACTCAAGTTTGTCACGTGTGACTTTCTGAGCTGATAACGAGTGCCAATCAAGTTATGTATTTTACACAAGCTGATCAAGTAGGCTACCAAATTTGATCACGGATAGTACCGGAGTTGATCACGGGCAATATCCAAGTTGATTACGTTTAGTACCGATGCCAATCACGAATAACTACCCAAGATGATCACGGGTGCTACCCAGATTGACCATGGCTTCTACCTAAGTTTATCACGGATTCTACCCTGTAATAGCTTGGATGTTTTGATATCCAAGATAATCACTTAAGTAGATCATGGTTTCTAGGCAAGTTTAACAGGGACAAATTATTAGTTTACGATAAGAAACGCTCCCATTTTTTGGCCTATCACTTAGAGTCTTACCTTTCGTTTAGTCTCGAAATTGCTTAGGTCGAAATTGTAAAGGTGACCTTAGCATTTACAAATTCTTTTAAAAAATTATAATTTTTAAAAGTAATATTATGTGCAAAAAAATAACTGTTTACTAACACTGATAGCTACCAAATACATAACTATGGAAAAACCCAATTAAAACTGTTTGAACAAAAATCACTATTTTGTCGGGAGCCGAACAGACAACATGCCCTTACTCTAGCTTGTCTTATCGCTCTCATATCAGCAAACGCAATATATACTATCCGCCCACCCATACACTCACTGTAGTATTGACCCACCCATACACACACTGTAGTATTGAATCACCAGCCCACCCATACACACACTGTAGTATTGACCCACCCGCCCACCCATACACGCACTGTAGTATTGACCCACTCCCCTACCCATATACGCTGTAGTATTGACCCACCCACCCACCCATAAACACACTGTAGTATTGACTCACCTGCCCACCCATACACGCACTGTAGTATTGACTCACCCGCCCACCCATACACGCACTGTAGTATTGACTCACCCGCCCACCCATATAAACACTATAGTATATTAAATAATGAGCAGTAACATAATAATAACTGATATACTTTACTAATAATGCCATAGAACAATTTAGTGACTGTACACTCAATATGCAATATCAGAAGTGTAAAGCTCATAGCGGCCACCCGGCGCACTGCTGTGGGCTGTGTTTACAGTCATTACATTAAGTCACTATTTATTGCTACTATAAACTGCGTAACTAATGTTAGTGGTCTTGTAGCAATAAAGTATGGTTTTATTGCTAATGTTTCCTAACTAATAATTCTACAATTTAGTTTCTTATATTTATATAATGTTTGAATATTTTACTTATCTACTTATTATAATTCACAACAAAAAAGACATTCTATAAATCTATGATAATATAGTAATAGCCATTGATTCATAATGCAATAATGACGAATATTTTTAATGTTTTCAAGATATGCTCATATCAATAACAAATTATTTTAAATGTTAAAATCTATGTAGGCCTTACTACAAAAGCTTACCACAGCTTCAATCAACCTTAATACTTAAATAATAAATTTTAAACAACAGTAAGAGAACCACTAAAAATAGGTAATAATATTCCAAAAATAATTCAACGCAGCTAAAGTTATTTAACAAATTAGAACTAGTCTAACAACAAGAAAATAAATACACTACAATTAATTAGAACAACCAAAAATAAACTTGCTAACAGCAACTCTAATGATCAATATAGTAAATAGACCATATAACTATAAACTATAAGCATATAAAAACAAATAAATACAACTCCTAATTAATAAAAACAATAATAAGCATTTCAACTAATAATATTTACTATCCCACTTAGATTTAAACATTTATTTTTTTAATTTCTAAAACTATTTTAAATATGGTAATGTCGACCCTCTGTTGAGGGATATTTTTACAGGAATAGGGAATGGAGCAGACGACATCTTCCCGCTATTAAAGTCCGGAACTCGTAACGACGAGGCCGCCAAGTTGGCAGAGTTATCCACACTACCCCGCATTAGTTCAAATAAGAAAACCAACCCTAAACATGTTATCCCCAGGTCCAGGCTCCGAAAATCAAAAATGTTAAGCAACTTATCATACGGAATCTCAAATATGTATACGTTAAAGAGCTTGAAATACTAAAACTTAAAAACTCTCATATTCCTCAACGTAAAATATGACTTCATATCAATACATTGCAATCCAGTCTCGTCCTGGCCAGGGAGTTATGAAGCTTTACTCCCTTTACATTTATATGTCTCAACCCTTTAATAGTGGTTTTAAAATGGATACTCTGCATAATAATAAAAGCCATTTTACTTTTCCGAGACTACGCAAGCTTCAAAGTGAGATTTAAAAGACAATTTTTAATGAATGGGAACCTCTAAGTCTTAATTACAATTATCAAACAATGGAAATACAAATACAACAATTTAATTTTATTTCAGTTTATCATTTAACCCCTAATGTTATTTGAAAATTTTAATGAAATTTTGGTGACAAACTATTGGTGATTTAAAAAAATGTCAATAAAAATATATTAGTATAGTCATAATTAAAAAGTACGCTCCCTAAAAAGAATTTTGTTATTCTATGCAAACTAATGTGACACATTTGTACAAGGGAGCAAAAGTGTACTGAAATGTAAAATTAAATAGTACCAAATTATGACAAGAAGAACTTTAACAACACATAACCTTGTACTCTCTTACTTTTATCTTAGTTGGCTTAAATCTATGAATTCCAAATAGAAGTAAGAGCAGGGCGATAAGTAACAGCTTATAAGAGTTAGAAAGGAAGAGCACCTAAAAACAATTTTATATCAATGCTAGTGAAGTCACGCTATTGAAATCTGCAATCATAACCACGCCCATGCTTGGAAATACAAGCCTGTTATTAGAGTTTGTAGTTTTTTACTCATTAACTGAGGTTGTAGCCATCATTCTGGATCTTAATTTAATGTAAATGTAGACTTAGTTTACATTAAACATAAAAAAATATTTACTTGTCCTAAAATAACGATACATTTAAGACGTAATTAACATATTTGCTATTTTAATATAATGCCTCTTATTGTTCTTATAAATTAGATGTTAATACGAATTCTACTTAATAATTAAATAATATCATTTACATCTTATTAATTCATGGTGTTTTGTAAAAATTTATATTAAATTTATTTTTTACGCTGTAAATTAGTGAAGATTAATTGATAAGCATTTTTCATCACAGTTTAGGTTCCATAGATGATTCATAACAATTAATAGAGCCTATAATTTTGCTATTTAATTACTAACCAATACTATCTATTAGCAGTAAATTAATCATTCAAATAAAACTTATAAGATAATGAAATTCTAGAAATGTAACCCTGAAATTAAAATATTTTAAAATTTTTTGTTGAAATATTTGTTTTATATATTTAGCTAAAAGATGGATGTAAAGAATTAAGCATTTACAAATGACTAAGTGTTTTGTATACATATTACCATAGTTTATTTATTATAATACCTTCTCATAATGATTTATTTATTTTTTTGTATATAATTATTACCATAATCCTTTTAAGACATAACAATGTTATTTATAATATAAATAAAAAATGCTAACGCTAAATTTGATTATATGTTGGTAGATTTAAATATGAGTATACAATGCAATTTTTAAGTAATTTAATAATGTATAACAATAATGAAAACACGCATTTTATCTAAAGTAATATGAAAAATATTATAATTTACCACATTTCAAAAGCTTTGGTAAATGTATATATTAAATGTAAATATTAAAATATTTAATATTTAGTTTACGACACAATAAATAGTAATTTATTTAAGTGAGATAGTTAATTCCCTGTAAATCGAATGAATCCACATTTTAATCATAAACTGTATCTGAAAATCCTTCATTTTACATAAGGATTTACCCTATTCAAACAAGTTTTATGAATGCATTTGTAATAAGTGACATTTCACAGCTTTGGGCACTGTTATTGTCTATTGACGCCGGGCTTGTAGGCTATTACCGCAATACACCACTGTACCTAAATCACGTTTAGCGCCGTTATACAGGGTGTCCATTTTAACTGGCCCATCAATAGGATCTCTGAAACTACAACATTATTTACAGCAAACTTTAAATGGGGAACTTTACCTATTTTTTTTTAATATCATAAAAAAGTTAAATCAAAACTTAAATATTCTAACGCCATTTTCTAATTTGGTGACCAATTTTAAAATTTCTAATGAGAACCTCTATTTTTATGTTGATTTTATATAAAATGCATAATTTTATGATGTTGTAACCTTTGCATTTTTTTTATTAACCTTATGATATCTGAAATTTAATCAGTCAAAAGACTTGTATTTGACTGCCAAGTAGAAACCTTTGACTGCCTATATCTTGGAAACAATAAGGTTTATAAAGAACATTTCAAGGAATAAAAAAGTCATAAAATTGTGCATTTTACCTAAAATCAAGATAAAAATAAGGTTCTAATTAAAAGTTATAAATTTGATCACCACATTGGAAAATGGCGGTCGAATATTTAAGTTTTAATTTAACTATTCATTCGATTTAAAATTTCCCCATTTAAAGTTTGCAGTAAATTGTGTAGTTTGTAAGATTCCAATGGTAGCACAGTTAAAATGGGCTTCCTGTATAGTAATAATTAAAATGACCTTCTTAAATCTGTAATCTAAATTTAGTTAATCTATAATTCTATAATGTTTAAATAAACGTAAGCCTTTGCTCTTAAGACATGATCTAGTCAATTATTTAACGGAGCTTGTCATTGTATTGTCAAGTATATACTATATATTTATCAATTAGATAGTTGATTGTTAATTTTGTAGGTATTCAATAACGGTATGGCTTCCTTTTCTTCGATTCTTGTTTTCTGCGGTACACTCTCATTAATTATTGTAGTACGTGTAAATTACAAAATTTCCATTCAGGTAACATATAAATAATGTATATAATATTTACATTTGTTTATTTGCTCTAGCATAATATTTACTTAGTATTACTCATTTATTTACAAGGAGAAAATAATTGTTTAAATGCATAAAAAGGAAATGTACTATTATATTATATCTTGTTATAAGTTTATGCTGGTTATTAACTTCATTAATGTGGCATTATAGTTTGGACAAACACTTGACATGAATACCATTAGGTTGTTCTACCACCTGCCACATGATTCCAATGATACTTCATGCCCCTCCCCACTCTTCACACGTTTATCCTCATATCCATCTCTTCCCACCCATGAATGACTCATTGTTTTTAAAAAACCTAGTTAATAGCTCTGTTAACCATATGATATTTGCACTGGTAAAGTTAGTTTACATAAAATACAATACACAAGTTGTATATAAACACATAGAACAAAATATATTTCAAAAGCCATAGTTTATAAGTTATAAAGACATTTAAAGTTTCACAAACTATTCAGCTTGAATCTTGTAACCTTCAGTTTAACATTTGACTCATCCAATGTAAAATCAGTATTTTGGTTCTGAAATACACTTTATGATCTCCATTGACTGACTGGTTAGGTTAGGTTAGGTTAGGTTAGGTTAGGCTAGGTAAGTGTTAGGTAAATTAATCATAAACTGTAGTCATTTACTTATTCCATATTTAAAATATATGGCCAAGACAATACTACTTGTAATAAACTGATTATTTCCTAAAAAAGCTTATACATATGAGATACAATGCAAGCAGTCATAGTAAACATTTCTCCAGCAGCCTTTAGACAGATGTGTATTGACATTCCTTAAAGAGGAACTGCTCCAAATATTTCAATTGTTAATCTATAACCACATTCCTCATAATAATACGTAGTAAAGCATAAAATTATCAATGTTAACAGTTTAAGTATCTTTTTTATGGTCGTATATTAAAATTAAACCATCGGAGTAGTTCCGAATTGTAAAAATTTGAGAAAAAGATTAATTGGCCAATTTTTTATATGTGTTTCGTTTATGGTGCTAAATTGGTTCCAGCTAGAAGGTTTGCACGTGTTAAGGTCTACTAATACATAGTATGTTTATTTCTAAGTAAATATAAAATGCAAGCAATATCTGAATGTTATTATAAATTAAGGAACTGTAAATTTGCATTTGAAATAACGTATCGGTAAAGTTGAAGAACGTATAAGTTAAATTTGTTTATGAAAACAAGAAAAGGGACAGACTACTTGGAAAAATTACTTTTTATATGTATTTAAAATATTTAAAAATTCATCTTACGTACGAATCAAACTAGTTACGGTTGGAATTAGAGTAAGGGTAGAAAGGAATTTTGGAATTTGGAACACCATGTTTGCCATAAACACCAAGGAATCTCTACATTACTACGAACAAAACTAACTTTTACGAAAGTCTGTTCCTTCGAATAGTTTGATATTTTCCCTCTGATAAAAGCACTTCCCTTAGTTTACATTTACAATTTATGTTAAGATATTCTGTTGTAAGATATTTTTTAATACATATTTTTGCATAAAGCTGAATTTTATAATATTTCAGTTTTAGTTAAAAAAATTTTAACTATTTATTTTTAAATATTTAGAATAAGTGATTTGAAAAGATCACTAACAGAGATTTTAATCATATGGAAGAAGGAAAAGTGTATGGACTGTTTCAGCCCCTTAGAAATGGAATGTCAAAAAATCATTTTTTAGCTGGATCTCTATAAATCCCTTAAAATATACTTAAAATATACACAAAAGCAACTTCCCTTAAAATATAATCAAAGTCTATGCAGTGAGTCAGGAGATTTCTTGATCACTAAGTACAGCGTTTTAGGTTTTATATATTACGGTTTATCAAACCGTTTTATATATAAGTTTGTTCTTAGGTTAAAGAGAAAAATAAATGTTCCTTTAGCCTAAAATGTTATTATAACACCAATTTCTCTTATATTTGGTTAAATAAATATATTATCATATATCAGAACTCCCTTTATGATACGACTTTTATTCTACAAAAATGTATATTATTTTTATAGTCATGTATGCTTATACAAAATGATAGCCTGAAGATGTTGTAAATGTAAAGACAACTTCGACTTATATAAGAATCCACGAGTAAGGGACGAACTTAGGAAAAAACATTACAATTACCATATCAATTATATTGGAAAGGTAATTAGTTAAATTTGTTGGTGTAAATTGAGCATTGCCCTAAACAAAATTATCTCGCTTTTGTGTGTTATGCCTAATTTCATAGTATATTCCCAACTTTAATGAAGCAAAATATCTTGCAAAGGATAGTTTATATTATATGTTAGTAAAATATACTGTAGATAATAAGTATATAACTTTGACATGATATATATTATTTTTAATAGAAATGTTAAATACTGTAAAATATAATTGTTCTATATTTTACACAAAATAAGTAAATGTTACTGTAATTCTTTCACCGAACTTAAATTTAGATATGTACAGGATTACACTTCCCATTAAAGAGTAATATATTAGTATTAAATTATAAATTGATGTATATGATTCAAAAAGTCTAGCAAAACAAAAAAAAAAATAGAACCCATTTTTAAATTCCGTAAGTATAAATTATCTATAATACTAACCATATATTTAAAGGATTACTACATTTTAATCAAAGTTATATTTTAATTAATACTAAAAAACATTATTACGATGTATTTTATTTATCACAAAAACATGACTCCACCCTCATATATTATATTACGATGTATTAAGAGGTGCAATTCTAGGTTGACTACTTTAAATTCTCTACATGTCATTGTATACTTATTGCATAATTTATTTCATGCATAAGTTATACAATTTATGGAAATGGTTTATTTATCTTGGGAAATTTGAAACTTGGAATATATCTGAATATATTATATTAAAATATACTTGAACAGTTTAATATATTATGTTTTTTCATCATGCATAAAGAAATTATTACTTACTGAATTATTCACAACAATATATTTAAATAAATGTATACTGTTACGATTTCCTTATAAACATGATTCAACTCATAATAAATACAAACTAGTCATCATTCAGATCAAGAAATATATTTATACCAAGTTATTCACCAAGGTCTCAATCATTAGAATAATACGAACACCAAAACATGGTTTTAAATGCTAATTTTTAGTCGAAGAATTCATGAAATGTGTATGTTTAATTAAAAATATTTTGAAATATATTTGATATTCACAAGATATAGATCAATAATAACCGTAAAAATTAAAACGTTGAATTAGAAATGTCCTTTTTATATGAAACAAATTGTTGTAGATAAATGTTTGAATGTTTAAGATGTTATATTTTTGTC
>JAQJVL010005482.1:0-35080 GCA_035578905.1 Stictocephala bisonia | reverse complement strand
TAACGATTTTTATAATCAGGGTGTCGGGCATCCCATAACAATTTACTTTCTCTATAAAGTTCGATTAATTTACATGTATTTTCAACACTCCATTTTATTGCTTTTCCCGATGAAGTCATTTTGCACACAGCACGAGACAAACTGAACCACAAATTTTAAGTTTTGTTTTCTTCCTGTGGAGAGCGTACACACTAGACCAACAAAGTTGCCAGAAACACAAACAAAACAGCAACACTTTGATCTTTACCGCCAGGCGACGGGAAAACAAAAAGTTGTTGAAAACACGAACAAAACAAAATTGTTGCCGAAATGTTTCGCTTTTGTTTCAAAAATGTTGGGAAACATTGAGTTGCTGTTTTGTTTTTCTTTTGTTGGTTTGGTGTGGACCCGGCATAAGATATTGAATTTAGTTGTTATTATCTGATATCTTGTTTAATTGCCACCATTGATCATTTCAATTGTTTGGTTGTATAATGTTTTTGATTGTTTAACTTAGTTTGTCTTTTAATTACCTGCTAGTTGATTTTGTTCCAAATTGTCTCAATTTTTGTTATTGTCTTTTTTTGGTCATGTATAATATAATATGTAGTCAGTACAGTTTCAGTATGAAAGATGATTTTCAAGTTTTAATTACAGTTGTTGGGCAGTATTCTTGTACAATGTAGATACATTATATTTTGTCCATATTATATGATAGTTAAATGTACACCAGTAATTACCAAACTGATTAAATGTATTACCACTTTTCTGTTAGTTGCTACTTTTGTATTTATTAAGAAAGTTCCTACATCAAGTTTTTTTTATGTCCTTTTATTATTTGTTTCAGCCATGTTTTAAAATGATAAAGTATTGACCTTTGACTGCTATCTCTTTAATATTTTAAAGTTTACCTGTAATTCTGTACACTATTGCCTTGGTTCTAGCAATATTAAAAAAACTGTAAAATAAATTGTTTTCTCTTGATATTGTTCCTTTGTGGCCTTGTGGCAACATAATTAAAAATTATAATTCCCTATACATTACCATAAATATTTATATCATAAAAATGTTCCATTATAAATTATGCAGTTTGCTAATGGAGTTGCTTAGTTTCTGAAAATGTCGCTACAACTTTATTTTGAAACCTCTAAAATTTCTCCTAAAAAATCCTTGAATTTTCCTGGAAAATTCCTTGAATTTAGTTTCTTAAAATTAGTAGACACCCTGCATATGCCCTAATCTAGGAACACTTTCTAGCAGGCAGGTGGGTGCAGTAGAAATCTTGTGCTGCTTCTCCACACCAGGTGTCATTCTGCACCCACCTAGAATTTTGGTTGGTGTCAGGGCAGGTGACAATAACCTTGCCTGCCAGAATGTGTGCCTAGTTTAGGGCATGTAGGCATAAGGCAGTGCCCACAGATGAGATCTGTATTCAGTCAAAATGCTGTGTGTTGTAACTCTAATGATTTGAGTTATCCGTCACATTAAGCCAAAACCTTAACACGAGAAAAGAAGGAGTTGATCAAATGAAATTTGTATAGTGAAAATTTCCAATTACGTTCAAACTTGCATGTGCATTCATAGATCTGTTTTTGAGCAAAATTTCCATCATTAACTTAATGTATCATTTCATAGCTTGTGTTATCAGCTAATTATCTGAAGTAGTGGCTAGTGTCTGTTGTTGTAGATTACTATAGAAGGAAGATATTGGTACATGCAACAACATATACAGTAATTTCAAAGGCTATGCTCAACGCTCTAAATTTATTTGTTATCATGCAAATTTTCAAGCCAATAGATGGAAGCAAATATATTAACTGTTGAAAGACAGAGAAACTAACGTTGTTACCAGAAATATACGTTTATTCATAACAGTGATGTTGTTATTATAATAATTTGTCTTTTGAAGTCCTTACAATTGTGATATCTACCTTGCATCCAGTCTAGAGTAGGCATCCTAAAGAAAGTTAGTTGAAAATTTGTCTACAACTTAAAAAACTAATTTCTTATTATTGTAAATGACTATTAATGTATACGTCCGTGAGGAACATAAATGAAACTTTTAAATTTCTGGTAATTTAGGGTCCCACCCATTTATTCGCGATTTTTTAACTAGTTAACACTATCCTGTTAAACACAAACCTGAGCTAATTTTTCCCCGGAATTACTGATTTATGACAACAAATTGACAAACTTTACCAACAATTATGTATATTACTTAAATATTATGTAGTTTACCTCCTAAACACAAATATGAAATCCATTTTTTTCTTACGACAAATAATAATTGTAACATTTAAAAAACAGTTGTTTGAAGTTGTATTCAAATTCAAATTCCATTTATTGTCATAAAACTACATAGCATTGACAACGTCACAATACAAGCACATAAATGCTAAGTCAAAGATTCTTAACACTACACAAGTAAATCTAATAAAATATAGCAGTGAGGATTACAATGTACTAACTTGAAATGAATTAAAAGTCAAAAATATTTGTACTAAAAAATTCGTCAAGTGAACAAAAAGGGTGCTTTAGGAGCCAGTTAAATAATTTATTACAGAAAATTTTTTTGGGATACATATTGAATAAATGGATTAATTTGTTATAGACTCTGATTGAAATTATATTGTGGCTGTTCAATGTTTTACTCAATCTAAAAAAATTAATTTTAGCTTGATCTTTGGTCCTAGTGCTATATTGATGTGAACTTTGTTTAATAATACCAGGAGTTCTTAACACATACAAAAACAAATCGAAGATGTAAATATTAATAACAGTGAGGATATTTAATTTCAAAAATAAGGGTTTGCAGTGCTCTACAGGTCCTGCATTTGAAATAGCTCTAATAGCTTTTTTTTGCAAAAGTAAAATTTCATCTATCCTACTGCAGTTCCCATAAAAAATTAATCCATATCTAAATATAGATTGGAAATATGCAAAATAAGCTGATCTGATATAATTTTGGTGTACAGAATGAGACAATCGTTTTAATAAATAAATTACCCTAGATAATTTAATACTAATATAATCAATGTGTGATCCCCAGGAAAGTGTTTTATCTACAAACATTCCTAAAAATTTTACATGGTCATCAGGATTATTTTTCAAGAAGCGTTCATCAACAGGTCTTAGAGAAAAAGTAACTTTTTTAGTTTTTTCTTCATTTAAGAGAAATCCATTTGATTTAAACCAGTCAGATGCATTTTTAAGAGTATTTTCACAGAGAGATTTTAGTTGTTCAAGATTAGAATTAGAATTAAAAAATGTTGAATCATCCGCATAAAGAAAAGTTTTAGTCCTCACAAAGCTTGGGAGGTCATTAATACTAATTACAAATAATAGTGATCCCAGGACCGATCCCTGGGGGACACCTTGTGTGACTTGTATTTCCTGGGACCACTCACCGTCCACAAAAACTTTTTGCTTACGATTACAAAAATAGGAACTAAAAAATTTAAGTTGCCTGCCTGAGATACCGTAATGGTTTAATTTCATTAATAATTCAGAATGATTTACACAATCAAACGCTTTGCTCAGGTCACAGAATGTGGCCTGAGCAAATGTTTTATTTTCAAAAGCTGATAACACTTCACGAACCAGCATATCAACAGCGTCAGTTGTAGATTTCCCCTTCCTAAATCCGAATTGTGAGTTACTTAAAAATTGATTTTTTTCTAAATAGGCACTTAATTGTTCATGGATTATAATTTCAAATAATTTTGAAAAAGTTGGAACAATAGAAATTGGGCGATAGCTCTGCGGCTTGTCTTTTGGGCCTTTTTTAAGAATTGGGCATATTCGTGATATTTTCAACTCATCAGGAAAAACTCCCTCCATGAGACAGAGATTAAAGCAGTAGGATAGAGGAATGGCAATATGTGCTATAATTTTTTTTTTAACAAGTTATTGGACATTAGATAGACGTCACAACTGTTGGAATTTTTGAGTCTACCTGTAGTAGTTACTATATCCTCCGGACTTACTAGTCTCCATGCAAAAGTTTGAGAATTGACTGCAGAAAATTGAATTAGCTCCTCTGAACTATATTTAGGACTACTTACTTTAGTTTTAATGTCATTAACAGATTCAATAAAAAAATTATTAAACATATCGGGTGAGATTCCAGGGTTTGATTTATTTAATGAATTTTGTTTACTTGCATCCTTTATCACTTTCTTGTATTAGGATGCAAGGATCCTAATCCTTCTTGTATTAGGATCCTTTTTTCTTGTATCTACTTGTATTAGGTTAGATTGGTTAGAAAGGTTATGCTAGATATCTAATGTTTTGGTGGGTGCATGTTAATAATACTAGGTACTAACAAAGAACCTAAAATAAAACTAACCTAACCCATTTTTTCTTTTTTTTTTTTTTTTAAGTTATTTGTCGTATGGAGAATTCATTGTCATATTATAGTTCAGGAGACAAAATTTAAGATTATATGTAATGTACATCGTTTTTTGTAAAAAAAATTTTTGTTCAGTTTTAATCTTGTCAACAATTTGTATTTCCGCTGTTAATTTCCTATGGATTTGTGTTCGTGATCTTGTTAAAAATAATAAAAAATAATTATTTGTTATATTCTTTTACAGGAAATAGCCAACCAGCAAGGTCTCATAAAAGGGCTTGAAAAGAACTTAAAAGAGAAAGAAAGGGAGTTAGCAGCTCAACAATCCCAACTGTTAGAGCTGGAAAAAATGAGAAAGGTTATATTTGATATAACTGGTGGAAAAAAGAATAACTTCTGACAGAGTTTCTTTATAGAATATAAACTTATTTGTAATTTTTTAGGTTCAAATTCAATTATTTGACAACTTTGATCAGTTGTTACAGAATTGTTATGTTACCCTGAAGCATATTCATTAGAGCATAATAAGTTATAGATAATAATTTATATTGAAAATATACATAATTATTTATATTTGAATTAACAACTTAATTCGCCTCTTTTCATCTTTATCATCATTTTTAATTTATTAGGACTTAAACAAACATTAATATTTAAAGGTAAATAAAAATGAAAAAATCTGATTTTGTGAAGACATATTTATACTATCCAAACTCACTAAAGTCTACATTCTAAATAAGATGACAAAAATAGATTTACTCATGTTTAAACAGTTTAATTACTTTAACTAAATTTGGAGACCTAATGCAAGACAGAATTGGAATTTAACAACATGCTACAGTAAAACTTATTGTAAGTCAAACCAAGATTTTTGTATGAAATATTTATTAGTTCTTATATAAAATATACTAATTTAATTTGGCCCTTAGTATTTTTATTTCTTTTTAACATGAGAAAAAGAAATACACTTCTGTTAATGTTGTTAAATTAAATAAATCATTAGTTCTAAGGACTGCAAGTTACTTTTGCTGGATTTTGAAAATGCTGTCACAAGAAGTATTGTCTGGCGTAAAGTTTAATGTTACACTTAAATATTTTAAAGCAAATTATAATGAGTTTCACTTCGTATACCATAAAAAACTGCATATGGTCGACATTGTGAAATGAAATGAAAATTTTGTTTATTTCTCAAAAATACATACATTTTAATACATAATTGTGGCTATAAAGTGTGACAAAAACCCACAAACATCAGTATGTTAACTAATTTGTCTCAAAATAAAATGTATTTCAATGTGGAATACAAAAGTGCATATTTACAATTGATAATTAATACGTAGTAATGCAAAAGTTATTATGTTCAAAATTCAATTCAACCCTTTCAGGCATAAAGACATCATATTACGTCCCAATTTTCGTGATTTAGAGGAGTATTTGGATTGAAAAAAAAATGTTGTAGAGGAGTAAAAAAATAAAATATTGAAAAATGTTTCAAACTTGTTTATTTCAGTACATTATTTTATTATATTTCTTATTATTTGAAATTACAGTGATTTAGTCCTCGAAGCAGGGGTACATGCATAGTGGAATTCGGCAATGGGAGCATTCGTGGGAAGTGTCCTTGCATCCATGTCGTAGCTGTATAGCTGACAAACAACAGAGAACATGAGTGAAAAGTGCGCCAAACTTTATATCTGCTGCATGCCAGCTTATAACACCGTATAAGCTGCATGCCAGCTGATAACATCATATAAGTTGCATGCCAGCTTATAACATCGTATAAGTTATATGCCAGCTGATAACATCGTATTAGCTGCATGACAGCTGATAACATCGGCAGGAACCAATTCAGTATAGAGACAGAGGACATATAAAGGCTACAACTAAAATTATACTGCCAAAAGGTGTGCACATCTAAAGTTGTTTGCTTGTGACAGATAGTAATTGTGTAATGTGTTAACAATATGCTCAATTAATTTAATTAATTAAATAATTTGACCATTACACAAGACATCACATGACGCCCTTACTCATTTAGGCCAATTTATAAAAAGATATCAGGCGACGTCTTTACCCATTTTAGATAATATAACGCACTCCTGAAAGGATTCTTTAAATTGGTAATTTTAAAGACTTCTAAAAATATTTGTTAGTTTTTACATATTAAATTGGGTTTGTTATGACAGAAAGTATCACAATATAAAATTAAGAATTGGTCTTCAGACACCAGCTAACTTGAAACAATGTGTTTAGATAATCATTTGTGATTAGGGATGTATCCTCTAAAGTCGGTTATCGGTTCTTGACAAAAGAACCAGAACTGAGAATCGATGGGAAAATCTCGGTTCAACGGTTCCGGTTCTAGAAAAACGTAAATTTGGAGATGGCTTTTATATCAGAAATGTTTCGGGTGCAAAAAGTGCTGATAAACAAAACTATCAAACGAAAATATCGGTCCGGCCACAAGAAAAACAATATATCTTTGTCAGAAAATATCTGCCCGTAGAAATATCATCCTTATCAGTACGTGATTTGCCCTTAGTCTGGCCACTTCCTTATCAACACGTGAATTCAGGTATTCACATGCAAAGGCAGTGAATGAAAGCCATTCAGTTTTTGTTCATGAGTCCAAAGTCGAGTCATCCTTTTTTACTGAGCTTCACCCTTTCATATCAAGTCTTGCCTGACCCTTTCATATCAAGTCCTGCCTGACCCTTTCATATCACATCCTGCCTGATAAAAACCGCCTAGTTATGTGATGTTAGGTTAACCTAAGTTATGGATATGGTAGTTAATTAGCTGAAAAGGTCCATGAGGTGTCTTAAGACATTTTAAACGTGATTTCAGTTACAATACCCATTTTAAAACAGGGTTGCAATTGAAGATAGAATTTAAATTTTGTTTTCTTTTTACAAAGTCTTAAATTGGATTAATGTTTAAATTGTTTAAAGTATGTTTTAAATATCATTGACTTGACAATTACTGACCCAAAATAGTTTATTATCTCTTAAATTTAAAACAAAATGTATACTGTAATTTCTAAAAACATTGAGGTATTATTGGCTGTATAGTTTTTTAATGAATGTGAGTGGCATTTATATTTTCTTAATTCATTATTATCACCAATTGTACTATCAGAAAAGAACCAATAGTTAGTTAATTAATTTAAAAAAATTTTTAATTGTATTATTAGTTTTTGTTGTTTATTTTTAACATACTACAATTACATCAACCTCTTAAATTTATTTGTTAATTTTAATCACTTATTGTGATTTGTTACTAAACCAGACCTAAAATGGCAGGTTATTTTTTAATTTTCTGTAGACTTATACGTTTTGTTATTTCCTCAAGGTAAATTTCAATTGCATACTAATTTGAGCCTTATATTCCATTTAGCTAAATGGTATACTTTATTAAATATAAAGTAAATATTTTTTGTGCAAAAAATATAAACAAGCATACCCTGAGAATAAATAAAATGTTACCAATTCTCTAGTTATTGGAAATATTGTATGTCATTTTATAGATTTTTAGGGTGTATTATACTTCATATTGGAGAAATCGCCAAAATACTATGCTCTGTTTTTACTGACTGATTCCACATAATTTGTTGATTCACTGGCGTAATGGTATTAGAAAAATGTATGAGACATTCTCAAAAAGTACTCAGAACTGAGAGCCGATTTCTGTAAACAACCGAACCGGAACCGACCGATCACTATTTGTGATATCTAGGTTGTTATTATTTGAGTGTTAATGACAATCACCATAATATATTGTTAGAAGTGAAAGCATGATCAATTTTAAATGATTAATCTATTTTGAATAAAATAAGATACAAATGATAATTTAACCATAGATGTGGGTTGAAGACAGGTAACGTTCTTGGAACTGCAGATATGTGGTTGAAGGAGATGACCATGCCCTTAGGGAAGTGCATTAAGCAATTTAAATTAATAAGCAGTTCTCACGGTGTAATTAATATTAATTTTAAAGTAACATTAATGTGAAGGATATTTCTTAAGGTAGTTGGTACAATATAAAAAAATTGAGGAGGGTTGCTTGAATTAAGAAAAGTGCCAAAGGAAAGCGAAAATCGTGAACTGTTTTATTGAAGGAAAAAACATTTGTTTAAAAATACTCTTTCTTCCTCAACAGCTTATAAAAAGGTAGCACAGTGCTGTAACCCAGCTACTTGGGGACAAAGTGTTTGGGAGATTGTAGGCGATAGGTTCCATGTTATTTAGTTAGGTTAGTTAGTTCCATGGTTAGTTAGGTTGCATTGGGACAAGCTGTAGGTCCCATAGCTTCCCTGGCTATTGGGCTATTAATAAATAGTCCTTTCTGAGCTAAGTCAAACTCATATAGTAAAAATGACTACACTCATTCACCCCTCATATTTGCCCCATATCTCTACGATCGGCATCTTAGAAATGAATAATAATGATTTTTACTAGCTTTCCCTGGTGATTTTGATTAGTGATATTAGGCAGACCCGTCCCTAGTGTTGAGGTCTAAGCGCCCCCTCCCTCCTAGTACCAAAAACATTGACTGTGGGGTAACCTGAGTTATGTCATAATGAATCACTGGTAGTTAAAAATAAACTTTCCGTGATTTTTTTTTTTTATCAATACAGAAACTTGATTATTTTGGCGTGGACACTACTAGAGAAGTCTTGGGTGTCCATGTTGGGTGGTAATCATTGTACGGATGTTGTGTGGGGGAGATAACTGAGTATCAGGCTTGTCAATTAGCTGAAAATCAGACCTGCACTACGTGGTTCGGATTCCACTTAAAGCTGTAGGTCCCTTAGTTGTCCTGGCTGTTGGGCTATTAATAAATTGCCATTTCTGAGGAATACAACAACGTGTGTCGGCGTCTCATATGTAAGGTGTGGCAGTCATATCTCTCAGATAGGTGTCAAATACCCACAGTAGACTTTTTTGTAAAAACAGAATCAGAAAATCCTCTTATGGTGTATTACACGTGAAGACAAGTTGAATACAACAAGGAAACAGCATGGTGGCAGGGAAGAGGGGCGCAGTACGCTAAGTTGGCGTTGAGACCTACGAGGCGTGTTTTTAAAGTAAGTATTGTTTTGGAATCCCACCGCTGTAACGCTGCGATCGGCGTCCAGCGCATGTGTGCTAGATACTACTATCGTTTGGCAAGCCACAGCCGCTGTTACGGACCCATTTGCCTGTATTTAAGGTCGCTTATGACTGTTTCAAATTCCTCTTCTGATTAAAAATGCTGCCAACTGTAAAGTACATGTTGTGATAAGTTTTCGTAACAATAAAGACATGAAAGCAGCTGACATTCATCGAGAGATCTGTGAAGTTTATTGAGAAAACAGAATGAGTGATGGAATGGAAATGGGTGAGAGCTTTTAAGGTTGTGCGAATGTGCATGATGATGAACGAAGTCGGAAATCTTTACTCATTATTGATGACTTGTTGCAAAATGTTGATGAAAAAGTCAGAGAAAACAGACGCTTAATAACTGCATCATTATGTAGTGTGTCTTCAAGTGTCAAGAAGTGCGATTATTGAAATTGTGACAGACTGTTTGAAGTACCGAAAGTTATGCTTATGGTAGGACCGCAGTACTACAGCGGCGGGATTCCTTAACGGTACTTACTTTAAAAACACGTCTCGTATCTAAATTATATTTATTCTTATTATTTATAGATCTATTGTTATTTTTACTATATTTATTGTTATTAATATTTTATTACTGTTTGTTATCCTTATTTATTGTCGAAATCAACATGGACTTACAGGAAGAAACGTACTTTATAACTTGCTGCATGGACTGATTTATTATTATTATCCTTGTTAACATTTTGTTTTTTATTATTATTTTTTTTTTTTTCTTAGTGCCATAATATAATTTGGTTATAAGCTGTTTTGTGGCATTTTTTAATCTAATAAATAAATAAAACATTAATGAAATCAGTAATAAATATTATTTCAGATTTAAGATAGCTCACTCAACATTTCAATCACATCATAAGTATTCCAAATAAAATATATATTTAAAACACAATAATATCGTAAATCAAATTAAAATATAATCTCAATATAGATAGGTGATGACAACAAAACACCCTACACCAGCTGATTCCTCACTCCTATCACAGCTCCTTTTCCCCTTATTCCATGTTCTTGTTGTACTATATTTCAGTTCCCCTTGTGCCTTGCCCGCCAATGGTACTAATAGGTGGAGCTTCCCTTGCGTATCCATGACGACGAAATGTTACAGTGGCACTAAGTTCAATTGTAGGAGAAGACTAATTTCTGTCTCACTTCAATGACTATATTCATCTCTCTCGCACAGGTTCTTTAATTAGGTCACAATCAAAGCGGCTGAACTAAATGTTATCCATCTTTTCCTAGAATATCCTGTTCGATATTATAAAACAATTAACTGAATATGTTCATTAAAATAGTAAAACAGAAGAATATTTTGCGTTAGAGGGACTTGACACATCGTTTCTACAAGCAATTTCCTAGTTTTACTTTTATGATGCCTTGTTACACCCACTTTACTCACATAGCAGAATCCTAGCTTTACCATCAAAATATAAAACTATATCGGGTATTCTTGTTCAGGTTTATAATCTTGTTTGAATATGGCAAATACAGTATTATATTGTAAAAAAGTAGTTTTGTTAAGAATTGTTGATTCAGCCATAAAATTCACCCTATAAAGTCTAAAGCAAATCGTGCATTTTGGGTGGGAATGAAAGGCAGTGCAAATAAGAGTACATAAAGATCAAACGGTCACATACAATATTTTATTCAGTCCACATCAGACCACTGACCTTGAGCATTGTTCTCTTTGTGTGCATGAAGGTTTTGTTTACTAAATCAATTGTTTCTACATAGAATGCTGTTGAGAGTTGAAAGCCAGTTTGTGTTTGGTTTGTGTTTGTAATTTATTAATACTGTTTTGTAACTGTCATGGTAATAGGATAAAATTAAATGCAAACTTATAAATATTGGAACCAAGTTAAATTTAAATCTAGATGGATTACGAAAAATGAAATCACTTGCAAAGGTTTATAGAGTAATAGTTCCGCAATAACTGATATTAGGCCTATAGGAGGGAAAGCTCAGATTGGAGCAATACAATTACAATAACATGTAACTCTAACTTCAAATGGAACTTAGATATCAATAATAGTGTTAAAAAATTGAAATACCTAGTATACGTATTGTAACTACAACAAATATTACCAAAGAAGAGATTAATACAATAAACTGTAGTCTTTTTACAAACTATTGCAGTTTATTGTATAATTAGCTGGTAATTGTATAATTAGTTGACTACAAAATATAATATTCAAAATTATGAACTTCAAGAACAAGATAACAAAAGACCATAAGATATTAAAGAAGAAATGTTAAAGACTTGCTCAGCATCTAGTATTGATAATATTCTATTGTTTGTTATCAAAGGAGAGCCTGATATTGCCCCTGTGCTTGTCTCACTGGAGTGTAATAGTGGTAGTTTCCTTCAGTCTTGAAGACAGTTCTAGTTACACCAATTCCAAAATTAGAGGATAATGGAATCTCTAGTTTTAGACCGATATCTTCTCTTAGACCAATATCTGCTCTGTGTATAGTACCTAAGATTTTGAAAAATTTGCACACCATTTTTTGAATAAGAGAGCCTGCCTCCCTATTTCTTCTCATCAGCATGGTTTCATGAACTGTTACAAACTTGTCCTCGTTTCTTGCGATTACTATTAATCCCTCAGTTGGGCGTCGAGCAAAGGTTGATTATATTCATATAGGTTTTCAGAAAGTATTCGACAAGTTACTGACCTCTTCAATATGATATTTAAAAGTGCAATTTGGTGGTGTGGATTCAGAGAACTTTGTTCAGGAGTACCACAATGATCTAATTTGGGACCTTATTATTCTTGTTATTTACTAATGACATTACATTTGACCTGAACTCTGGAGTTCAGCTCTATGCTGACAATATTAAAATATCTCTAAAGATCACCGATACAAGAGGTTCCATCTAGCTCCTCAATCATGTTTTGATGTGGTTGTGAGATGGATTAAAGACAACCCCAGGCTACTGACCTTAGCAAAACCGTGGTGATTTTGTTAACATGTAAACCTAATCCATCATTCTTCTATTATGAGATTGGTGGCTGTAGAATCCAAAGAGAGCGTGCTGTCTGCGATCAGTATTCTCATAGACTCCAAGGTGATCTTCATTGAACACATAAACTTTGTTGTATCAAAAACTAAAAGGAACTTGGGACTCTTCATGTGGATCACCAGGTATTTCAATGACAAGTTGTATGTTTAAAATTGTACAAGAAACCACCTTGAATGTGCCACTGTTATCTGGAATAAGGACTGGGTGTACATGGATGCAGATGTAGAGGAAATTCCTTCCATGGATGGTGTGGAAGTTTCCGCAGCTAGGTGAAGTGGAACTGTGTGCAGAATTAATTTTATCAACCTTATTAGCCCTCATGCTGTCACTGACTTGATATTAAGCCCTCATGCAGAGCACTTCATGGCCACACTGGTTCAGTAGAGGCTTTTGGTCTTTGAGTTACAGAATCTTTTTGCTCAAGAGATCCTTTTTTTCTGTGTACTTATAGTGTGTGATCCAGTGGTCAGATGTACTAGCATTGCCAACAGGACTCAGAACCCAAATTTTTTTTATAGCGATAATAGTAAGTTGGTAAAGATGCTGAAAGCAGCATATAATCATTAACTTTGTGACTAAACTCACACTCAGCCAGTTAAGCTCCATTTCTCTAGTAATGCATTTTTTTATTTCAAGGCTCTTGAGGGCACTTAAGAGTTCAACTAGCCGGCCAATGCCAGTGGGAAAACTGCTTGGATGTAAGGGTGAATGGGAGCCCTCTTTAAAATAAAATCTCTAACTATTAATTCCTCTGTTTTGATTTACATCTATATCTTCTATCAAATTATAAGATAAAACCGTTTCTATTATAAGTGTTTCACAATAAAAACAAATGTTCTCATCTTCTTTTATTTAGATTGTATGACTGAAATTGATTAAATGAATATTTTAAAATGAATGACTTCCCTGCTCTTGTACAGATGGTAAATCAATTTCCAACTGTGAGTGAATTTATCCAAAATATAATTGGTATTTAGTTCAGTCAAAGTTTCTCAAGAAATAAAATTTTCTCTTTATTTCTTGAGAATTTGACTGCTTTAGTGATTGATGAATCAGAAGGAAGCACACAATTATCACAAAGTATAATAATTAATTCTTAATGATTGAGAAGAGCAAATGAACATGTATTAATTTAAAACCATACCAACATACTTGGATTACATTTGTCTTTTTTCTTGTTTAGTAAAAAAGAAGAAAAAAATTAGCTGAGATAAGTGAGTTTGGGAGAGTTCCTACCATTGATGAAGCAAACCACCACCACAATTTTGAAGTATCGAGCGAAATTTATTTATAACAAATCTTTTATGTCAAAAGTTTAATGATGTTTACTTAGGTTTTTTTAGTAGTCTAAAGAACTCATCTATACTGTACACTGGGTTGTCCCGCAGGTACTTCTTGAGGGTTCATCTGGTCAGGCCTTGAAAAGAAGTTGGCCACAGGTTCTTCAATTTATGCACAATAGAAGAACTTTTTTACAAAGAGAACGGTTTGATGTCGAGAGAGAAATTGCCTTGACACATGCCTTTTGTTGGATACATACACATCTTGATACAAATCTTGTTTAGTTTCAAAACTGAAGTTGTTGAAATGAATGATTACTTGAAGTATGTAGAGAGCTGTGACTTTCAGAATGCTAGGTGCTTTGAATACCTGCCTGCGATTCTCTCTTTGGGGAAGATCATCTTATGGCTTTTTTTTGATTGTGAAGTTCAGGATGCCAACAGATGACCCACCTCATGCAGCGATTCCATAGCTCATGGGGAGTCCACTAGAGCTACTATCTGTATACTGTCTTGGATGCCTCCAAATTGCTGATCCACTTGATACGCCTCACTTGAAATACTTCAGTGCTCACTTTGTGGCATTCTTTGTTGACAAGCTCATTCCGATTAAGAGTGACTCCAAGGAACTTTGTGCTTGATTGTTCCAGTATAAACTGGGGTGTCAGAATGAGGAGTTGTTTTTTCTGAGGTTAATTTTTATTCTTTTGTTGGGGTTCGTTACAAGGTCATTTACTTCTATGCAATAGTTAAGATAGGCAGTCAAGTATGTTGTTGCATTGTTATTGGCAGCTTCTGGTGTGCTTGTTATGGATCAGCAGTGTAGTATCATCAACATACATTATACAATTAGTGTTTGGGTTTTAGATGTGGCTGGAGAAATTATTTATTAAAAGAATTTAAAGGACTAGTTTAAGGACTAACCTTTGATGCACACTTCATGGCATTAGTTGGGTTTTTTATCTGAATGTTGTGATGCAGTTGTTAGCTATGTTGTATCTTTTAAAACTTGCTGTCGTCTTTTGAGGTAGCTCATATACCATTTGTTGCTCATGTTTCTGAATCCTAGTAATTTTAGCTTATTTTTATATTATACACTGTTCTATGTAGTCAAATGCTTTGCTGTAATCTATAGAAAGCACAATAGTAAACCCAAACCATTTATTATAAATTTTTTTTATTATATGTTGGTTAGGAACAGGACCAAGAAATCCATTTCCCTTGGTGTTGATAAGGTTATGCTGCTTAAGATGACTAAGCAATCATTGAAGTGCAATGTTATTTCACTTATTCTGGAAAATGTAGAGATGAGTGATATCGGCCAATAGTTTCAAGATTTGTAGTTGGTCCTTTATTAAGTTTTGGCTATATTATTGAGAGTTTAAAGCCTTGTTCGCACTATGCTAGTAATTTATTTGAGTAGAGAGTGCTTTAGTAGCTAAAAATGCTCGCTACTGCCTAAAAATCATTCGCACCAGCAGTTGAGTATATTACAAGTAGTGAGTTCTGTATTATATAAATTAACGCTCTCAGACGCAAAAAAATAAACAAACTGATAAACCTTTTATCACTTGCTATTTTAGAATACCAAGTGGAGAATTTGTGTGATAAATACATGTAGAAAAAAACAGAATGTAGAAAGAAACAGAATGTAGAAAGAAACATAATGTTTTTATTTTATAAAACAAATGGTATTTTTATATTATAAAAATAAATGTTATATTTATATTTTTTTATTTTATAAAAATAAATAACAAATTGCTCCTTTTGTTTGTTTTTGTAAGTTGATGACTTAATATTTCATATACATTAATGTTGAATATATTTATTTAAAAACTTAAGTTGTTTCCTCACTCCAGTGAAAAACGCCATTCTTGTGGTAACTAATGAACTCGACTAAAACCAGGTGTTCGGACTGTTAAGACAATGAGCCAGTAGTTAGTGGCTAGTGGTGGAGGAAGCTACTTGACCGTCGAGAATAAAACAAAATGGATTGACTCTACTAAATAATTCACTAAACAACTCTACTTAATTGTTTGTGTTCAGACATGTTTAGTTACTAAACTACTCACCACTCGACTAAATTACTAGCCTAGTGCAAACAGGGCTTAAGTGCTGAGAGAAAGTGTCAAAAAAAATCAATCAGAATTCAAAGTGCAGTTTACCATGAAATGTTATTGCAACTCTGCTACCATCAGGCCTAGAGAATAAAGAGACTCTTATAATAATGGTTATCATGTAATTTGTTATTGACAGAGGCCTATTAAAGATTGTACATACATACATGCAGATGTTTTAAAATTTCCCATCAACCAGTAATTTATAAAAGATAGGGGGAAGTTTTGGTGATTGAATTTTAATGAGGTGGCTGTTTGAATATTATAATTAATAATATAACTATTTTAATTCTGACCACCAGGCTTAGTGGTTATCACTTCTGCTTCTTATGGAGAGGGGTTGCAAATTCAAATCCCCAGAGGCCCATATAAATAAATTTACCAAAGAGGTTGTTGTCCTTCAACAATGTTTGTATATTGTGTACCAAGGTAAAATTGTCACTGACATAGAAAAAACAAAATCTGCTGAAGTGTTTCAAAATGTGAATAGTGTTAAAGCATTGATCTAGTGAGGAAAATTTTGGTGTTGATTCTGGAAATCAGATTTTGAACAACCAAGAAACATCTGATATTTGAATGTATGTAATAAAGTGTTTTAAATTTACTGTTCTTTTAATATTTTACTAATTTTGTTCGTCCTTATTAATTTGTTCTATAATATTATAAAAATGAAAACATGCGTTTTATTTGTTTAATTGGACATACTTGTTTCAAAGGACTGCAAAAAATGTAAAATCTGAGGTACTAGAAATAAAAGGATTTTGAGGAAGCAAGACTAACATTGCAAACTGCATTACTGATGTCATGACTTGAAATAGTCTGAGAGTAACTTGACTAAAAATAAACCAATACCTGTTTAAAAGTTGAATAAGCATTTTCAACTTCTTTCATTTGTTTAAAAGAACAAAAATTTCTTTGTTTGCAAAATTTCACAGAAACATATGATGGCTTGAATTGCAAGCAATTCAGTCCTCTCACAATAATTAACCCTTAAATGTAACAAAACAAAATAGCTAAAATAAAAAGATTATGAATTTCAAAACTACAGTAACACTTTACAAGCTAAATATTAATTAAAAATATAATACAGTATACCAAGAAAAATACATTTAGTAGTAGTAGTGTCATTCTAGTCCAGTATAAACTTAAAACTGAGTTTTCCAAGTTTTATACCATCAAATAAACCAAAGAAAAAAGTGTTGAGGAGATTGTAGGCGATAGGTTCTATGGTCGTTCCTCTTAATACCGCCACAGCGTCCGCTCACTGGTTGCCATCAATGTGAACCACTACTAAAGAAGATTGGAATGGATTGGATTGGGATATGTTGGATGGTAGTCAGATGATTCAGGTATGGTTCAGATAATGTGTAGGGAAGAGAACTGAGTGTCAGGCAGGCTTGTTAATTAGCTGAAAATCAGATCAACACTATGTGGTTCGGGTTCCACGTAACGCTGTAGGTCCCTTAGTTGCCCTGGCTATAGGGCTATTAATTTATAAATAGCTCTTTATTTATGAATGAGCTATGAAACTACACTCTTTCATCTCACTCATTTGCCCATATCTTGATTATGGTGTTTCACTGATAATAAATAATAATGAATAAATGGATCATTCCATCAAATAAAGTTTTCAGTTTCCTAATAAATTTATACTATCTCAATAATTGTTCATAAAATTCAGTATATATTTAAGAAACTTATCTTTCAAATATTTTTTTAATAAAACTAAGCAATGTGATACAAGGTTTATTTTTTCCTGTTTTTATTGTTATTTCTGCTTTATATTATTTAGTGAAGTAGAGAGTGATTGGTATATTTAAATACATAGACTCAAAAATGCTACATATAAAAAGTCAAAGTATTAAATTAAGGTTGTATATATTCTAGATCAATGTTTTTTGTACCAAAAGTGTTTTTGTTTTTAATGTCAAAAACCACTCCTAACATAAAAATTTTAAAAAGTATAAATTAAGTCTCATAGGAGGAACTTTGATTGAATGTCAATTAAGTACTCAGTTGAGGTTTTAGACCTACAAATAACATTACATACTGGGCCATGGTTCTAGGCGTGTAGGAGAGGAAGTGCAAGCGAGATAGAGAATATCCCCCCACCCACCCACCCATACACTACAGAGGTATTGACCCACCCGCCCACCCACCCATACACGTACAGATATATTGAATACAACACGTACAAAAATATTTCCTGTTTTTGGGATAGTATTTATAATGTATTACAATGTTTCAACCCTGATGATAAATTAAAAAATTAGTTTACTGAAAATTTAAGTGTCTGAAATTTACCATTAGCATATTTTCTATGAATTGTAATCTCTTTACATTTTTAAAAATCTTTTATGATGTTTTGCATAGTTACAACGCTTATAAATATTAAATTGATTTTTTTTTTAATTTCAAAGTTTTTATTAAAAAACTACTATTGAGGCATGCCCTTTTTAAATTCTGTTGGTAAGTCCTTTGAAAGTAACACACACAATAAAACAAATACAGTAATAATAACACTAATAGATATTTCAAGGCCACTAGTCTCATCTTAGTCCAGTGCAGAACAGGTTTAATAGAATTTTGATTAATTGCTTGAAAAACCCTTGTGACTTGCTGTAAGGAATTTAATTCTCAAAATGACGATGATGTTGATGGTAAAATGTCCAAAAAATGGAAGTTCTATCTTAATAACAAATAAATCTTAGTGATAATTGTGTATTTCACATTTTGGCACACGATCATGCAGTGAGGCGATGAAGGGCAGTCAATGTCATCACGACTACACCTCGCTCCAGGATACCATTATATCGTAATGGTAATCTCTCTTCACTCCTCACAATACGGAACCGGAAACGCAGTAGAAACGATTCTACCGATAATGTTAATGAAGCGATCGATTCTCCGAACCCTAGCGTAGATGAACATTTTTTCGTTTATTTATTTTTTATTTATTTATTCATAAGACGCCCATCGTCAAGATATGGGCGAATATGGATTTCGATTGAGTGTGATGAGTGTAGATGAGCGAATGTAGTCATTGTTACAAACTAAGGCCGACTATTCCTTAGAAAGTGTCATTAATTAATAGCCCAATGACAAATGAACAGCCGGTGGTTATCAGCTAATCCTTCTCAAAATGTATTATGACTCTGACTGGGATCGAACTGAGATCCTTTAGCACATGAAGCTGGCTGGGATTGAACCAACTACGCTACCGACCAATTAGTAATGGTTAGGTTAGGTTAGGTAATGGATCTGACTTAATTTTAGTATAAGGGAGATTCCCAACTACGCTAAATGCATATTAATGGTACAATGGTTAACGGCTGTGTAGTATTGTTGCGTTCACCTATTGCCTCCATATGTCAGTAGAGAACGAATTTGATAAATGATTAGTTGATGTTAATGGAGCCACTTTGGAACTCATTAACTTCCTCTTTGTATCAATGTTAACAAACAATTAGCGAATGTAATTGATTGAAGTCCTGCTGCAACAAATATGAAAGGGAATTGCTGAACCCAAATAATCATTTGACATAAGATTTCTAATGACACTTTCTAAGGAAATGTCTGTCTTAGTTTGTAACAAAATCTGTCGATCCATCCTCACATTACCCGCAGTCTATTGTATGACTGTTTGACTATCAATGTCTTAAGAGCTAATACAGTTTGTCTATATGCCAGTCAATAAATGGTTTTTTTTTTTTTTTTTAATGAACGAGGTCCGTGACTATGAGTGAATCCGTCTTCAAACGTTTCTATATTTACTTGTTGGATAATATAAATATGTGCTAAATTAATATTTCAGTCTTACCTATTAAAGGCGATTGAAAAATAAGTTACAACCCCTCCTTAACTTTTTTTTATTTTAGATTAAATAAATGAATAAATAACGTCTTTATTTTTTAAGTGTTTTTTTTTTTTTTTTAACATACACTTGTTAAAAAAAAACTCAATTCATACAAAATTTATGCTACATGTAGGCCTATATTGTCAAGTACTAGGCTAAAATCACAAAACAATATATTTTACACAACTTAAATTTAAAAATAATCATATTCCAAATGTAGCTTAAGTTTATTTTTAAAAGATCCAGTTGTAAATCTGGGGAGCAAACTAAGAAAAAGCAGATATGTTAAATCTGTTTTCGGTAATCTTATTAGATACAAAGGCCTACACTAATAATAATGGTTTTCAAATTTTTCCCTCAGGGGAAAGGGGGTGGGGAGTGGCTCTTAGCTAAGTCACAGAGAATAAGAAACAGGGGTTGCATCCAATAGTGTCCTAAATGTGTGTCGAGTGGTTATTTCTCCAGTTGTCAGCAAGGCTAGTTCCTCCTTTATTCCCCCAAATCCTCAAGGGTAAACGTAGTAATTATTACTACAAATAAAACATACATTAGTTGTAATATATCTATAAAATTCCGCAGAGGCCTTCGCTGCGGCCATAAGAAAGGTCAAAATGTAGTAGGTGCGCGCTCGACGACCGCCCAGCGCGGTGCTTAAAAGGGACATTTAGACCTTTTGTGACTGCCAGTATTACAATGTGAACTGAATCCGATGTAGATAGGGCTTTTTTAAAGGGAAGGCAGCAATAAAGAACGTGGCGGTTACAGAAAAAAGGGGAAAGAAACACGCAAGTTATTTAAAATTCAAGCGATGCATAGATACTATTATTTACTGTGCTGGACGCACAATAGAATTAAGGTATTTATTTCGTTACACTTATTTTATTTCCAAGATACATCTTGATTGCTACAAGTGGATAACATTTTTATAAATAATATATAGTCTACATAATACGTGTTTGATAAAAGTAACACTTATTCTTAAAAGTATACTAATTTATAAATGCTTCTTCCTAATAAATGTTCTCTTTATTTATTATTTAACTTACAGTTTTTTCTCTTTCACTTCTTCTTAAGTGTTTTGATTTACCTTCAGGCGGCTTCTACAGCTTACGTTTGAATGCGACAGTGGTCTTTATAGTATATGATATAGGTACAACATCCTCACATTTACACATTTGGAAATATAATAATACATTTTGTATTCAGGCTATGCAAAATTGAAGCACTGAAAATTACACGCCAACTTAACAAACTCTTTGTGAGGAGAGCTTTTCAACTGCACACTGGTACTGTATGTGTTGGAGCCAGAAAGATGAAGTACATGCCAGGTCCAATATTGCTTTATGTACTTTGTACCTTTTATTAGAGGTGGAGGGGTGAGTTTAGAGGCCGTTGAAATGTGAACAATATTTCCGCCAAAATCATCGTAAACCTGTCATCACAATATGTCCTGTTAGTTATCGTATTATTAAAGCCAATCACCATATAATATAAATTTAAAAATATACCAAAAAACAATGTCTAAATAAAACAATATCTAAAGTAACTAATCCCCCCTTAAAAGAACGCAATGGGCATTCATTAAGTGTGTGATCCATAGTTTGAACTTTGGCTCCGAAATCACACGATCATTTGCCATTCCTCAATTTTATTTCCAGTAGTTGCATCTTCCCACTCCAGTGCGAAAACAACTCAACATGGTCAATTCCTTACGATGAAGCATTGATTATATAAGTCGTATATTATCATTGCGAAGGATGTTAAATTCACCGATGATGGCCATAGGTCTGATACCATAAACTTGTTTCGAACGTCAAACATATCCCAAGTTAACGCCAGTTGGTTTTTGGCGAAAAATCGTTTGAGATTAACTGGGAAGCTAGTCGAAGAGGTGGTTTTCTAGATTTTAGTCACCCTGTTGTGGGATATCTTGCAAAATGGGGAGATTCGGAGTTGATAAGTTATTTTTGAACTCTTTGAGAAGTAGCTCTTTGTGCCTTATATCCGGAGGAGCTAATCTACACAACACTGGAAGCCATGGTAGAGGGATTACAATGAGGGAACTGATTATAAGGGCTCTATTTTGTTGTATATCAATCTAGCGTACATGTGTATTGTTAAGCCACGCGGGAACACAATATTCATCAGTGTATTTATATTGATATTAAATAGATTATCCCGGATTTGCTGGATCCTCTATTTAAATTCAGCGTTATTGCAGCCGGTTGTAGGTAAATTATCGTAATACACGATCAACCCTGGAGCTGATCAAAGTAAGGTCCGATGATACTTGGGAGATCAGCTTAAGTGGATATAATAGTAGATATCTTTAACTTTAACGACAACTTATAATAAATTTATTTATCCAGAATTACGATTAATATTAACAATATTTTTCATACAGAAATGTGTGCTTCGTGTGCTGGTAATAGCATGTGTGTTGTGACGAGTTCTTCTTGTATAATAAACTAACAAGAAAGATATTTTTAATAAATACAAAAAGTGTATTGATAAAGCAAGTAATACTATACTAACAATAATAGTAATAAAACCAGAGACTAAAGCAAATTACAGATTTAAATATGATCGACCACAAAATTCGTGCATGTAGAGGAGTCTAATTTCCTCAGACATTTGTTCATTTTGTGGATAATAATTATTCATTATTTTAATGCTAGTAATCCAACTCAATAAATATTCAATTCTGGCAAAAAAGTAAACAAAAATAAAAATAGGTCAGTTGAATATAACAAGATTTATGATTTTGTCACATTTTCTTTATTCTTGTTGGCGATATCATTGATTTACAAACCGAGCACACTACACATGATTTGTAAGGTGTTTTAAAATATGTAAATATTGTTGTACCATAGTAAGAACATTGGTATTGTCCAAATAATGTTTGTTAGTCTAAGGCCCTGTTGTATCTAGAGCGGGAGAAGTGACGTAATTGGCGACCAGTTCGCCTTGTCCCAAGGTGAAGAGCGTTGTATGGCTGGTATTGTACAGCTCGGGATGAGTGACACTACAGGAGCCTTGTGACCTGGGGTCTAGGTTCCCTTGTCCCAAGGTGAAGAGCGTTGTATGGCTGGTATTGAACAGCTCGGGATGAGTGACACTAAGGAGCCTTGTGACCTGGGGGTATAGGTTCGCTTGTCCCAAGGTGAAGAGCGTTGTATGGCTGGTATTGTACAGCTCGGGATGAGTGATATTACAGGAGCCTTGTGACCTAGGGTCTAGGTTCGGTTCAGGGACCAGCATTGCGCATTGGGCACAGGGTCGCCCTATCTTGTATTGCTTAGCTCATTGAATATTTAAATCTAAAGGCATTTGGAATAAACAATCGAGTCAGAATAACACAGTGACAGCTTCGTAAAGGTGAATATTTTATGGTTTGACATTCTAAGGACTAATTGATTAAACGAGTGACTGCTCTTTGTCGAAGAAAACTAAGAAGAACAAGAAACTAAGAGGAAAACGCTGGAACTAATTAATTAATAAAATAAATCGATTAACTAAGTTTACTAAATATTATGAACATAAAGTGTTAATACTAAATATTAAATATAATATGTAAATACTCGTAATACTAAATGATGTGTTAAGCTCGTCCATAGGCAAGGCTTGGGATTTTTGTTTTCAATAAACATGGTGATTTGTAAACTTCATGAAAGCTCAAATATACATTCTTGTATTGCATACCGGAAGAAAAAGTGTTTTACTGGGTGTCTCATAAGTAAACTGCAAAACTTTATGAACTAATTCTGTACGTTTAAACGAAGGAAGATTGAACAAAAGACCCCTTTTTAAAAAATTTTTAAGTTTCTTAATACTTAACCATTTTATTAGTAATTTTTCCAAAATTGTTTGCTTAAATAAGATCCCATCCATTCTCCACTGACAGTTTAAAGTTATGTCTTGTTTTCCATGAAACCTGCCCTATAATACTCACTAACGGTGTTTAAAAGCTAAACTCAAATAATTTAATATGGTAACTTCAAACTTAAATCAGAAGACACATTTGCTCCTCGAAAAGTTTGAGGAGAAAACAAGTTCAACAGGATTTTTGTCACACATGTTTGGAGAGAGACTAAGCATAATGAATAGGATTTATGTAGCACTTACATGGTGGGAGCTTAAGCAAGTTCAACAGTGTGTACGCCACACATGTTGTGGGAGCCTAAGCAAGTTCAACAGTGTGTACGCTACTCATATATTGTGGGAGCCTAAGCAAGTTCAACAGTGTGTACGCTACTCATATATTGTGGGAGCCTAAGCAAGTTCAACAGTGTGTACGCCACACATATTGTGGGAGCCTAAGCAGGTTCAACAGTGTGTACGCTACACATATTGTGGGAGCCTAAGCAAGTTCAACAGTGTGTACGCCACACATATTGTGGGAGCCTAAGCAAGTTCAACAGTGTGTACGCCACACATATTGTGGGAGCCTAAGCAAGTTCAACAGTGTGTACGCCACACATATTGTGGGAGCCTAAGCAAGTTCAACATTGTGTACGCCACACATATTGTGGGAGCCTAAGCAAGTTCAACAGTTTGTACGCCACACATATATTGTGGGAGCCTAAGCAAGTTTAACAGTGTGTACGCCACACATATTGTGGGAGCCTAAGCAAGTTCAACAATGTGTACGCCACACATATTGTGGGAGCCTAAGCAAGTTCAACAGTGTGTACGCCACACATATTGTGGGAGCCTAAGCAAGTTGAACAGCGTTTATGTAGTATATACACGGTGGAAGTAACTACCACTAGTACTTCCGAATCTAAATAAAAGCCCTACTCCTTGCATAATCCTATTTTTAAATCCTAATTGAGACTATCAGAGAATGCTTATCAATGTTATTAATCAATACTCCATGTTATGTAAATACTCGTTAATGGAGTATTTACATGGAGTATGATCGGTCTTATGAGATTGGTATATTCCGAAAATTTTGTTTTATTTTTATGCCATATTAACACTAGTAAACATTGCTATGCTATCACATTAATACATAACATTATTTGTTTCCAGGATTTTGTGAACGTAAGATTCCTGCCAATAAGAGTTTCATTTAAAGTACAGTAATCATTTCTGAGAATTATAAATATATTTCATCAAATTAGATCCTATTTCATATAGTATAATCTGTAGATTCTCCCATATCCGATTAAAGTTTTTTTTTTTTTCATCGTTGGTAAAAGATTCTTAGTAGAGTGAACAATTTTATTGCCAACTTAAAAATAATAACTGTGTGATAATTAATAATAGTGTTTCTAATTACTCACATGTGAAGTGTTAAAATTTTACATTTTCTGGATGGTGTGTTGGTTCTCAGGGTTGGATAAAGTTGGTCTGCGAATGTTTGATAGCGTGAGCAATAGAACACAATGTAGTGAGCTGACCTTTTCATAGCCTTCTACAAAAAAAAAGGCTATGGCTATAGTAGTGTTCGCTTCTTCTTCACAGTGTAAGACCTATGTTAGAACCTTTATGAACTAACTTTCAATAGTTTTTCTACGTTTACTTGCCATGGTCATTTTGGTGGTATTTAATAAGACAAATGTACAAAAAAAGTATTTAGGCCCTAATATACCTTAAATTAAAAAAGCCATCATCAATATTTCATACATTTAAAAGGCCATTTATTAAGGTTTATTTTGACAAAATTGTGAGTAAACTTTAAACATCAAAGTGTGCATCACAGGCAATATAATGGGTGTTTTTATTAATTTTTAACGCCCTATATTTAAAAATCATTGAACTGCTAATGACACGATATTTGTTCTACTCTAGCACTAAGTTCCATACTAATTAAATTATAGTGGATAATTTAACCAGTTAATTTACTCAACGAACATTGATTGATTTATAGGTAACGTTATGATTGTATATCGTCAAATCTAATATAGAATTTTATCACCAATTCCTATGGTGAACTCTCTGATACGTGTCAAATATTTTATTTCATACGATAAATCGGATGAGAATGCATACTAGGCATTTCTATCGACTGAGCTGTCGAAGCTGAGGTATTATAACAAATATCAGAATAAAAATAGTTCAAGAAAGAAGAAAGAGGGTCATCCATCACCAAAATTTCTATCGAATCCGGTTCCAATAAGTTTTAAAAATAAAACATATATGTCTGATGTTAAAAGACAAACTCTGCGTGTGTGAAAAGTAGCTCAAAACTCGCCAAATACAAAACCAGTAATGGGAACATTCACAAATTATTATTTTAAAATTCTTAGTAAAAACGTCTAAGGAATAAACCGATCATAATTAGTCCTATTTCACTCTTAATAGATTTTGTAAAAAAACAAACAAACAAATTAAGAATTTTAAATTTATAACCAATTATCAAACTAACGATACACTATGCAGTTGGCAATGACTCCTGTCAGAAGTTCGCAGTGCCATCGTAGCGGTACCCGGAGGTACAGTACGAGCTGTGGAGGGGGTCCCTTATAGTACCGGCGGTCTACCTGTAGCCGCTAGTGTAGTCACAACTAGAGTAACATGGATATCGTGGCGTGTAGAGTGTGTTTTGTGTTAGTTTTGGCGATGGTGGTCGGCGTCGCACCCTCGGCCATCCCTATGTGGGAGTTCCTTTCCAGGGGAGAAAAGGTGAGTTCTTTATGCCGAAATATTTGTATTATTATAAATAAATATAATTTTTTTCGAACCAAGCAAAGAAAATAAAAGTTTTTTAAAACATAATATAATTCCCTTCGTATACAACTGTATAACAGGTGTTGAAAGCGTCTTGCTTCGAAAAGAGTATGTTTTTATTAAGAACGATACATTTACATCCGAAGCAGCCTCATTATTTTTTTATATTCCCAATGTTTTTTAACATTCTCTCTCGTCATTACAACGCTCGAAAACAAGCTTTGGACTAATCATTTTTTAGTGACACTGTCATTTTTTAGGATAAACAACAAGGTGCTATTGCTAGCGGACCTAGTTTGCTATTGATGGAAGTTGTAATTTCTTTACAAAGTGCTAGAAATAATAGTCATAAGAAAAGGTCTCGTTTAAATAAGAAGAGGTAAAATTACTTTAAAAAATATTGTTTTCTGCTCATGTATGTTTTAAACATGTTTAATTATATTTAAATAACAGCAGTTTAATGGTGAACTGTCAAGTACAAATAATAGACTTTACCGACAGTTTTCAAATAATCCTGTAAACAAAAATATTCTTTAAGAAGCGTTGAGGTTCATTTGAACTAACGCAAATCTTGTTTGGAGATGTTTGCGAGAAGTGCACTAGCTATCCACAACATAGAGAAAAACGTGGAAACATTCACACACAAACGTGCTAGACAACATCTGTTTACAGGAATTGCGTCATGTTGGCTCTTTTCTTATCTCACATATTTCTAGATTATAACGTTGTAAGGTGACTTTAACTCTTTCTATAACATGTTTAAAATAAGTTCCCTTCCTCCAAGGAAAGTTAATGTTTCTACTTTAGTCTTCTGTCAGCTACTTCAATCCACTGTCAACTCAATGATGTTATAACGTTGTAAGGTGACTTTAACTCTTTGTATAACATGTTTAAATAGTTCCCTTCCTCCAAGGAAAGTTAGTGTTTCTACCTTAGTCTTCTGTCAGCTACTTCAATCCACTGTCAACTCAATTATGTTATAACGTTGTAAGGTGACTTTAACTCTTTGTATAACATGTTTAAATAGTTCCCTTCCTCCAAGGAAAGTTAGTGTTTCTACCTTAGTCTTCTGTCAGCTACTTCAATCCACTGTCAACTCAATTATGTTATAACGTTGTAAGGTGACTTTAACTCTTTGTATAACATGTTTAAATAGTTCCCTTCCTCCAAGGAAAGTTAGTGTTTCTACCTTAGTCTTCTGTCAGCTACTTCAATCCACTGTCAACTCAATTATGTTATAACGTTGTAAGGCGACTTTAACTCTTTGTATAACATGTTTAAATAGTTCCCTTCCTCCAAGGAAAGTTAGTGTTTCTACCTTAGTCTTCTGTCAGCTACTTCAATCCACTGTCAACTCAATTATGTTATAACGTTGTAAGGTGACTTTAACTCTTTGTATAACATGTTTAAATAAGTTCCCTTCCTCCAAGGAAAGTTAGTGTTTCTACCTTAGTCTTCTGTCAGCTACTTCAATCCACTGTCAACTCAATTATGTTATAACGTTGTAAGGTGACTTTAACTCTTTGTATAACATGTTTAAATAGTTCCCTTCCTCCAAGGAAAGTTAGTGATTCTACCTTAGTCTTCTGTCAGCTACTTCAATCCACTGTCAACTCAATTATGTTATAACGTTGTAAGGTGACTTTAACTCTTTGTATAACATGTTTAAATAGTTCCCTTCCTCCAAGGAAAGTTAGTGTTTCTACCTTAGTCTTCTGTCAGCTACTTCAATCCACTGTCAACTCAATTATGTTATAACGTTGTAAGGTGACTTTAACTCTTTGTATAACATGTTTAAATAGTTCCCTTCCTCCAAGGAAAGTTAGTGTTTCTACCTTAGTCTTCTGTCAGCTACTTCAATCCACTGTCAACTCAATTATGTTATAACGTTGTAAGGTGACTTTAACTCTTTGTATAACATGTTTAAATAGTTCCCTTCCTCCAAGGAAAGTTAGTGTTTCTACCTTAGTCTTCTGTCAGCTACTTCAATCCACTGTCAACTCAATTATGTTATAACGTTGTAAGGCGACTTTAACTCTTTGTATAACATGTTTAAATAGTTCCCTTCCTCCAAGGAAAGTTAGTGTTTCTACCTTAGTCTTCTGTCAGCTACTTCAATCCACTGTCAACTCAATTATGTTATAACGTTGTAAGGTGACTTTAACTCTTTGTATAACATGTTTAAATAAGTTCCCTTCCTCCAAGGAAAGTTAGTGTTTCTACCTTAGTCTTCTGTCAGCTACTTCAATCCACTGTCAACTCAATTATGTTATAACGTTGTAAGGTGACTTTAACTCTTTGTATAACATGTTTAAATAGTTCCCTTCCTCCAAGGAAAGTTAGTGTTTCTACCTTAGTCTTCTGTCAGCTACTTCAATCCACTGTCAACTCAATTATGTTATAACGTTGTAAGGTGACTTTAACTCTTTGTATAACATGTTTAAATAGTTCCCTTCCTCCAAGGAAAGTTAGTGTTTCTACCTTAGTCTTCTGTCAGCTACTTCAATCCACTGTCAACTCAGTTATGTTATAACGTTGTAAGGTGACTTTAACTCTTTGTATAACATGTTTAAATAGTTCCCTTCCTCCAAGGAAAGTTAGTGATTCTACCTTAGTCTTCTGTCAGCTACTTCAATCCACTGTCAACTCAATTATGTTATAACGTTGTAAGGTGACTTTAACTCTTTGTATAACATGTTTAAATAGTTCCCTTCCTCCAAGGAAAGTTAGTGATTCTACCTTAGTCTTCTGTCAGCTACTTCAATCCACTGTCAACTCAATTATGTTATAACGTTGTAAGGTGACTTTAACTCTTTGTATAACATGTTTAAATAGTTCCCTTCCTCCAAGGAAAGTTAGTGATTCTACCTTAGTCTTCTGTCAGCTACTTCAATCCACTGTCAACTCAATTATGTTATAACGTTGTAAGGTGACTTTAACTCTTTGTATAACATGTTTAAATAGTTCCCTTCCTCCAAGGAAAGTTAGTGATTCTACCTTAGTCTTCTGTCAGCTACTTCAATCCACTGTCAACTCAATGATGTGTTTGCTATATAACCCTCAAGATTTCAATTCGTGTTTTTTTAAGTGGTATTTGTGTGGTTTCCAGTCGTGACCTTCAACACTTCTTCAACTTTGTCGTGATCGTAGAATGTGTAAGTCAATTCCTTTCAACAAGTGTCGTAGAGAAAAACTGTTCACCAATACATAGGGCAGGCATTTCAAATCTGACTTGAGTTATTTCTTCAACGGTATACATTTTCAATATGACTTATTTTCTATTTAGTAATTTGACATAAAAATGGGTCAACATTATTTATAAACACGACATTATTAATTTTTTTTAAAACACATCTTAATGATTTTGAATCACTAAATCCTCATATTTCTTTACCTTAAATTTTTAATTTCAACAATCAATGTTTGAATGGACATATGTTCTATAATTTTAAGATTTTCTTTGATAATCTGTACGGCTGCCAAACTATTACAACTTTTTGGTATTGTATGTGAGCAGAAAATTTATTTTTGTAGTGACATTTAATTATGAAGTATAAAATATAATGCCCCAAATGCAAGTATACGTCGAGGTTCTTAATGGTCTTTCACTTCCTGTTTGTAGAGTTAGAAAAAAATGTTTAATAGTTGCAATATAGAACATATCTCCATAAAAATAGGTTGTTTCATGTAATGAGTTAGTGAATTGCCTGAAAAATTTCCAAATCTATTTCTATTGAATTTTTGAAAAGATTATTCGTATTGGTTTGAAAATCGATCCTCTCTTCACATCATGTTTCAATATTGTATACATTTCATTTCCCTGTTTGAATATATTTTTAATGGTATCTACGTACTGCATAGCATACTTTAAGTTGTAATTGTTCGTTTGGTCATCGTCTTACCTATGTCGATCAGAAAATCCTTCTTTCACCATTTTTACATAATTTGAATTACCATAGTTGGTTGCAATTAAAGACGTCTCACATGTAGAAAAACATTCCAACTATTACAGTGTGGTCCTCTGTTTAACCCAATACCTGTCAAGAGGCAAGTGCACCATTTAACTCGTGTAAAGGCCTGTAAGTACGTTTGCATTGAAATAATGTTTTATCGTGCACTTGCATTTGATCAAAGATCTATGATTACTAGGTCTTAAGTATTAAAAGTGATCAATAGCATATATCTGACACCACAGAGAAAAATTAAACAGATTTCCCTTTCTTATGGTCACAGCGAAGGCAACATCGGCAGTAATAAATAGATTAGAACTAATGTACATCTTTATAATCTGTAGTAATATTTAATACGATTATCCGTAAAGATTTGGGGGGAAAAAGGGAGGGACTGACAAGGTGCTGAACTTGCGATTCCCGAGCCGAATTGGAGAACTAACTAATCGACACACATTTAGCGCAATATTGGATGCGATCTCTGTTTCTTTCTTCTCTGGTCTGATACTGAGGTTACAGTAAACATCGTTTATGGGTACTTTTTACCGGATGAATTATGATTTCTGAAGAACCAGACAGAGGTCGGTACGTAAGGATCCTCTAGTGCAGAGTGTAGGTCTACAATAAACCATACAGCTTAATGGAAATAATTAGGGAATATGAAACCAGACCTCCATTGAAAAAAAGAAGCAACTGTAACTTGTCATTTTTACTTTGTAGCCGTATGGTAAGTGGTCTTTATATATTATGTGTGGGGAAGAGATTAGGCCTATGTCTAAACGAGGGACCTGATAAAAATATTGACGTCCAGCACTGTTTGCCATGGCAGAATGTTTTATCTCCGTTTTCAAGGACAAAAATACCCTTCTGATTCTGATTCTTTGACTGAAATACAATTAACACCTTAATTTTATATTAGTTAATTTATTAAAACAGTAACACATCCTATTATATTTTAAAGCCATCGTTTTACAATTTGTTATTCATATAATTAACAGCTAAACATCTAAAATTGTGCAACAGGTGTTTGATGGTTTTCAAAATGTATCAAAGCAATTGTATAACTTATAATGAGATGAACTAGACAACGTTTGTCACCCGCTACACAATGACTCATCAATCCTGGCGAGGCTGCAACTAACTGCCTTGCTTCATCTCACATCCTTTCTATTGATCCTGAGTCGCAGGACCTAAATTACCTTTATTTTACTTTGATTACAGTAATACCAGTTTGATTTATTTTGAGGAAATAACAGTTTTGTACGAACCTTTTGTAGGGTTTGTACAAAGTTATACGTTATTAAAAAGTTTCCATTTTTAAAACTAGTAAGTAATATATTGTTAGAGCACCTTGGTATTTGTCGAAGAAAATTCTTCACCAGGACCTTAACATCCATAGAGCAAGACAATAAATTTGTAGGTACAGGAACCAGTATTTATTTTAAATACAAAATCATGGGAATTAGACAGCTCAAATACAGTCTGCAGACTTATCTATATCTTGGAATTATAATACAGATTTATTTAATATTTATTTAGTGTTAAGAATTGTTACTACCTACAATATTTTGTACAGTTTGATAAGATCTAATTCATTTTCAAAATTATCAGAGCATAATGTAAAGTTAATAAATGGTTAAAAAATTAAAAATTAATGTTAGTAAAAAATAATACGTCATGGATAGATAGGCTTCCACGGTCATTACCATTACTAACAAATTCTTGGTCTTTGGGGCTCGACTGCGTCACTTGGCTTTGTACATTATGTAAACAAAATGTCGACGTTTCGGCCATATTACAGTAAGCTATCTTCAGGGCGAGATGAATACTACATTCACAAAACTTCCTGAACCAAGACGTTTTGTGAATGTAGTTGTATCTGAAGGAAGGGTTGGTGTACTCCTCACATGTGTAGGCAAGAAGGGTAGGATTGGATCCTCGCGTATTGTAGGTGCAGGAAGGGTGGGGTGGGCTCTTCGCGTGATGTGTATGCAGGAAGGATGGATGGGTTCCTCGCGTTTTATTTATTTATTTTTTTTGTCTATGCAGGAAGGGTGGGTGAACTCCTCACGTGTGTATGCAGGAAAGGTTGGTGGACTCCTCACGTGTTATGGGTGCAGGAAAGGTGAATGAGCTGTTCCGTGTTGTGTATGAAGGAAGGGTTGGTGGACTCCTCACGTGTATACAGGAAGGATGGGGTGGACTCCTCATATGATGTGGGTGTGGGAAGGGTTGGTGTACTCCTCACGTGTGTATGCAGGAAGGGTGGGTGGTGCCCTCACCTTTTGTTTATGCAGGAATAGTTTGTGGGCCCCTCCGTGTTGCGTTTGCAGGAGGGGTGAAGTGAGCTCATCACGTGTATATGCATGAAGGGTTGGTGTTATTCTCACGTGTTGTGTATGCAGGAAGTGTAGGGTGGGCGCCTCACGTATTGTATATGCAGGAAGGGTAGAGTGGGCGCCTCACGTGTTGTGTATGTAGGAAGGGTAGAGTGGGCGCCTCACGTGTTGTGTATGCAGGAAGGGTAGGGTGGGCGCCTCACATGTGTATTCGAGAAGGGTAGGGTGGACGCCTCACTTATGTATGCAGGAAGGGTAGGTTGGGCGCTTTACGTGTTTATGCATGAATGGTGTGTGGGTGCCTCACGTGTGTATGCAGGAAGGCTTAGTGTTCCCCTCAAGTGTGTATGCAGAAAGGGTAGGTTGGGTGCCTCACGTGTGTATGCAGGAAGGCTTAGTGTTCCCCTAAAGTGTGTATGCAGAAAGGGTAGGTTGGGTGCCTCACGTGTGTATGCAGGAAGGCTTAGTGTTCCCCTAAAGTGTGTATGCAGAAAGGGTAGGTTGGGTGCCTCACGTGTGTATGCAGGAAGGGTTGGTTGGGCGCTTTACGTGTTTATGCATGAATGGTGTGTGGGTGCCTCACGTGTGTATGAAGGAAGGCTTAGTGTTCCCCTCAAGTGTGTATGCAGGAAGGGTAGGTTGGGCGCTTTACGTGTTTATGCATGAATGGTGTGTGGGTGCCTCACGTGTGTATGCAGGAAGGCTTAGTGTTCCCCTCAAGTGTGTATGCAGAAAGGGTAGGGTGGGCGCCTCACGTGTGTATGCAGGAAGACTTAGTGTTCCCCTCAAGTGTGTATGCAGAAAGGGTAGGGTGGGTGCCTCACGTGTGTATGCAGGAAGGATGTGTTCCCCTCAAGTGTATATGCAGAAAGGGTAGGGTGGGCGCCTCACGTGTGTATGCAGGAAGGCTTAGTGTTCCCCTCAAGTGTGTATGCAGGAAGAGTAAGGTGGGTGCCTCACGTGTGTATGCAGGAAGGATGTGTTCCCCTCAAGTGTATATGCAGAAAGGGTAGGGTGGGTGCCTCACGTGTGTATGCAGGAAGGATGTGTTCCCCTCAAGTGTATATGCAGAAAGGGTAGGGTGGGTGCCTCACGTGTGTATGCAGGAAGGATGTGTTCCCCTCAAGTGTATATGCAGAAAGGGTAGGGTGGGTGCCTCACGTGTGTATGCAGGAAGGATGAATTCCCCTCAAGTGTATATGCAGAAAGGGTAGGGTGGGTGCCTCACGTGTGTATGCAGGAAGGCTTAGTGTTTCCCTCAAGTGTGTATGCAGGAAGAGTAAGGTGGGTGCCTCACGTGTGTATGCAGGAAGGATGTGTTCCCCTCAAGTGTATATGCAGAAAGGGTAGGGTGGGCGCCTCACGTGTGTATGCAGGAAGACTTAGTGTTCCCCTCAAGTGTGTATGCAGAAAGGGTAGGGTGGGTGCCTCACGTGTGTATGCAGGAAGGATGTGTTCCCCTCAAGTGTAAATGCAGAAAGGGTAGGGTGGGTGCCTCACGTGTGTATGCAGGAAGGCTTAGTGTTCCCCTCAAGTGTATATGCAGGAAGAGTAAGGTGGGTGCCTCACGTGTGTATGCAGGAAGGCTTAGTGTTCCCCTCAAGTGTGTATGCAGGAAGAGTAAGGTGGGTGCCTCACGTGTGTATGCAGGAAGGATGTGTTCCCCTCAAGTGTATATGCAGAAAGGGTGGGTGGGCGCCTCACGTGTGTATGCAGGAAGGCTTAGTGTTCCCCTCAAGTGTGTATGCAGGAAGGGTAAGGTGGGTGCCTCACGTGATGTGTATGGAGGAAGGTGAATTATAGCGGCCACCTTAATTGTGTCTGTCTGAATATATATTATAAAAGGCAAAATTAATTCAAGTCAAACAACTGTTTAGAATTGAAACTTTCGCTATTTTCAGGCTAGTCGACTCACTAATTAATTTCTAAACAAACCTTAGGTAATTTTTAAATTTTATTTAGCTGTCGTGAATATTAATTAATTTTTTGTAACTTTACTACCACAAGTTTCACTTTAAAAAGTTGAAATGTTTCGTCTTATGACCTGAAGTCGACAACTGCGCATTGGAAATACCTCCAATAACGATAGGAACTGTGAATACATAATCAACAAGAAAGATGTGGACTGTTCGATTTATTCTAAATCATGTGATTAGAAATCTCTTTCTTCGATAATTACGTCTGTATAAATTAGACAAAATATAAATATTGTAATAGAAGAATTAATCATGCGTTGATGTAAAAAACCATGTATTTGTACGTCATGAAATAAATTAAATGAAGTAAACATGAAATATGTATCTTATTGATTTGTTAAAAAAAAAAGTAAATGTTTTTGAATTGATAAGATTT